>VZRW01013728.1:183306-204109 GCA_013398125.1 Aegotheles bennettii | reverse complement strand
CCCGCCCCGTCCGCGTGCGCAGGGGGCGAGCGCGGGAGCGCTGAGGCGAGGGGCGGGGCGCGAGCCCGCAGGTGCGGGCGGTGCTGCCGGGCCCGGGACTGGGACTGGGACTGCACCGGGGGGAGCTGCACCGCACTCGCCGTGCCGAACAGCAAATGGCTCCGAGCTGCTGACAGTGTGTCCGTACCGGCGCACGCACACACAGGTTCAGGCTGGGCAGAGAGCGGGCTGAGAACAGCCCCGAGGAGAAGGGCTCGGGGTGCCGGCTGATGGGCGCCTCAGCGTGAGCCGGCAGCGTGCGCCTGCGGCCTGGAAACCCAGCGGTGTCCTGGGCTGCAGCAAGGGAAGCGGGACCAGCGGGGCGAGGGAGGTGATTCTCTGCCTCTACCCCGCTGTCATGAGACCCCACCTGGAGCACTGCGTCCCCAGCACAAGGAGGACATGGAGCTGTTGGAGCGAGTCCAGGGGAGGGCCACAAAGATCATCAGGGGGTGGAGCACCTCGCCTGTGGAGACAGGCTGAGTTGGGGTTGTTCAGCCTGGAGAAGAGAAGACTCCAGAGAGACCTCACAGCAGCCTTTCAGTAGCTGAAGGGGCTACAGGAAAGCTGGAGAGGGACTTTTTGTGAGGGCATGTAGCGATGGGACAGTGGGAACAGTTTTAAGCAGAAAGAGGGTAGATTTAGACTGGATGTTAGGAAGAAATTCTTTCCTGTGAGGGTGGTGAGACACTGGCACAGGTTGCCCAGAGGAGCTGTGGCTGCCCCCTCCCTGGCAGTGCTCAAGGCCAGGCTGGATGGGGCTTGGAGCAACCTGGTCTGGTGGGAGGTGTCCCTGCCCATGGCAGGGGGTTGGAACTGGGTGATCTTTAAGGTCCCTTCCAACCCAAACCACTCTGATTCTATGATTACCAGCTAAGATGAGACCGGTGCAAACCAGCTGGCTGCAAGGCAGCTTCATTTTGACTTATCCACTGGAACTGGGGATTGACCACAGGAAAAAGCCCCCAGTGTTAGAGTTTTTTTAGAGCTAATGTATAGACCCCATATCAAACAAAACTGCTGCCAGAGGGTAAGTTTTATCCTTCCTCTAGCACCTGGCTATCATTCAATACACACTTTTCAGTGTATTCGGGAATACATACAGATCTAAAAATTGTAAATTTTACAGTTTTGTTTGTTTTCTGTAGACAGTATAAAATACCAGTTTCTGATTATGAGTTCTTCTGTTATCTATAGCCAATGAAGCAGTGAGAGACTAGGGCACCCTGGAAAATGGAGATTTGTGAATACTTGAAGTTGAGGTATTGCAGACTGCAGTGGTGAGTAGCAGATAGACACGACCTGTATTAGTCAGACTTCCTAAACCATGTCTCCATCTTGTCCAGCTCTCAGTGGCCTAAACATATAAACTCACCACTGAGTGTCTCAGACTGTGAAAACTCTCACTTCCTGAAGACATAACGTGGCAATAACAGAGACATGGGTTTAACAAAAAAGACTTTTTAGACCACTTTATTCTTCTGTTTTGCATGTTGGAAGTTTCCACTTCCAATGCATCTCATGAGTATCCACATGTCTTCATGGACTTTGGTCTCTGCCTTTTAGGAGCCCCCTAGCCTTCTTGGCCTGACATCTTCATTCCGCCTGTGGTTTACAAAAAAATCCTTTTAAAACAATCTCTGACACCTTCATAATTTCTGAGCTTTTAGTGGGTACTTGCTATTGTCCAATTGCTTTGGCCCCCGTGCATAGAGTCATTCAAGATCAATATATTTTCTGGTATCAAATTCATTGTTGTACTGGATGGTGTCACTGAATGACATTCCTTGATGGTACTGTCACATTTCCTCAATGTCATCTATCCACTAGGTGTCACATTCTGGCTGTGCAATGAATTCTTAACTGTTACACTCTGAAAGGTTTGCATTTTGCTAACCATGCAGAAAGGTTAGCACACAATCCCATGTTCACAAAAGGAAAGCAGGATTCATGAGTACATGGTGGATGTGTCTACAGAGCAATCTGTATACATATACACTGCTGGCGCAGTGGAAGCAGTCTGACCATGATGGCAAAAAGTAAATCACCATGTGCCAAGCACAGTGTTGTAGCAGCTAAACATTTCCATTAGCAAGATGAGCTAATTTAAGAATGGATTAGGTGTGCCCACCCTAAATTACAAACTACACTATAGCTAAATATAAACCCCAAGCTTGTATCCATTTGTGACTGTAGTCGAGTCTTGTGATTCTGTTAGCTGATTGTAGCATTTCCATAGTCTGCCTCTCGCAGTCACAATGCAGAATGCAGATAGAGTATAATGGATGAGCTGTAGTGAGGCAGGAAAGAAAAAGAGAAAAAAAAAGGATCCACCAAAATTTCAAGAGTAGATTTTTTTTATTCAGTGGTTAACCTTCTTCTCCCTGGACTAATAACTACCCCAGTACTTCACTAAATTAGGAAGCCATGACTGTGAAGTGAAATTCTCTTTTACACCTGGATTAAACTACGCTGACATTTTGGGTGTAGTTCAGTAGCTAGCTGAGCCTATACAGCATCTCACTGCTACTAAAAGGGTGAGATCTCACCCCCAGTCCACCATTACCATTGCCTTCTCCCTGTGCCCTCATTGCCAGCTCTAAGTCTCTGCCCCACACTTGCACCACCTCTGGCACTCACCAGATCCTTCTCCGAGCCTGTTCAATTTACCAGCTCCACATAAAACTACCCTTTTAGGCTAGTTTTGCTTTGTTATATTTTAAAAGTTTAAATAATCTCAGAGAAAGGCTAGGTAAGATCAAGAGCTGGCACAAGGTAAGCACCTTTCCATACAGCAAACATTATTATTAATTCAAATGCACATAGACATATGCATGGCATGACAACCATACTTATATCATCACATAAATGATATTAATATTGCCTCTTATCTGAAGTCACACATAATAGTCATCATTCTCAAGATTTACCCTTATCTGGGTTTTGAGGCATACTGGAACATTGTGTTATGGTAAAAGTAAGGAGCAGTTAACAGTAAAAATATGCTTTCAATTCACAAGCTATTGGCATACTGGTTTGAGTGTAAAATGGACAATGGGATACCTAAAGTTTAAGGCTAACATGGTAATTACATTAATTTTTTTGTAATTAAATTGATGGATTTGTCAGAGCAAGATATAGTGACATTTTACCAATTTTCAGTGGTGTTTTTGGTCAGATTATACAGGATCTTTCAAACAGTGTAAGAACATAACTAAAATGTTTTTACTTTCCTGCAAATGGAGGGGGAAATATTTTTTGAGTTGCATCTGGCACAATTTTTACATCCTGCCAGGAATTTTCACATAAATGTGTTCAGGCAGTCCAAACATTGTTGAGGTCAAAGTGTGGAAGCTTTGATTCATAAACACTGAGCAATAAAGCTGATCAATTTTAATACGTGAGGTACAAGGCAGATACATCTCTTCCATTTCACACTCTGTTTATCTGATTAGAAACATTAGTTTTAGGTCTGCTATCTATTCCCGAATTAGGTCATCAAAGAGAAGAAAACCCTGTCCTGTCAAACAAAATGGAAAGAGCATAAAAAGAGGAGAATCAGCCTACCTAAGCCTGGAAGAAGTGAGAGAAACCACTCTCAAATAACTACCCAGAAGGAGCAGATAAAAGGTAAAACATCTGCATGAGATATTCCTCATAATTTATACATTAATTGAAGGAAAGTTAATTAAAAGTCATTAAGATTCAAAGTTCATTGCACGTGGGCAGAACATACTTGGTTTATTTGTTAGTCCATGGCTAGAAATGGTACTGCACACTCAGTTAATTGCTATGAGTTATGAGATAGCAGAATTTAAAACATTTTAACAAAATGTGCAGAGACTGGATCCATCAGTAGCCACAATGGTATGGCTGGGGCTGTGCCTCACAGGAGTCTTTGACTGCACCACCTGACACAGCCTTTCAGCAGACTGTGTTTTTCAAAGAACTATTTTAATAATACTTCTGCCTGGATTTAGAAACTGAAGGAAGATTATGCTAACTCTTAGGCTGCTAAATTATGATCATAGCAGAAAGAGCTTAGCCAAGATTTGGGAGAGGCAAGTTCAGGAATTTAGTATTCAGTAAAAGTCTTTCCAGCCACTACCTTCAAAGTGACACTCACAGAAGATAAAGACATGATAAATACCCTTATGGTCCTATGCTGAGAGCTCTGAATTGTGAATGGGAAAGGCCATAGGAGGGCTGAAGAAGTTAAACTATTTCAGTTGTCTTTCACCCCTTGTGCTTGAATTCAGCTGCTGTTCAGCTGCTGAACAACCACAGCTCGAGGCTTTAAGGCAAACCAAACTCAGAGAGCAGGAATACCATCAGCCATTCCAAACTACACCGGATGTGCACATGGTGGTTTTTATTGTGCTTCATGAAATATTTCATGTGTTGTTACAGACAATTTCATGGAAGTACCTATATAAAATGCAGATACCACATCTTGACTTTATACGGTCTATTTTAGTCTTTCAAGTAACTTGAAGCCTAACTTGGGAACTCGTCTTTATAGAGGTCTTGATTATGAAAAGATGAGTTGTGTTAGTTTTTCTAGCTGATTTTTCAAACTGTCATAAATTGATTCCTCTAGTGAAATACATTGGCTTATCCAGTTAGGCAAGGGCTGTAGCACTGGCAAAACAATCATAGCTTTGTCACCTGTCCAACAGTTTTAAATGTAAAGACTCTGAGATCTGTTTTCCTTCCATGCAGTATACACTGTTGTGTTGTATGATACATTTCCAAGCCTGTATCCAATTTCTTTGTTTACTTACTATGCCCTGGTATGAATTGTTCATCTGTTCACTCAACTGTTCTCACCATTGCTTGAAAAATGACAGAACTAGTTAAATCCATTAAACTACAGATACTCTTTTTCTGTCCATTGCTATTTCTAAGGGCCCAAGCTTGTCATTATTTTCAGATGACCCCAAATTGTTGCACACAGGTATATACTTATCCAAGACTCAAAGCCAGAAATAAAAATGTCAAGCTTTGAATAAATCGTTCTTCATTCTTTGACCAAAATATGGAAGTGATCACTGCACTTTGCAAAATTCTGAAACTTGGCCCCTTGGAAACCACCAACACCAAGAACAAAACATTGAACTCATTAAAACAGGCGCATTTGAAATAACCTGTGAAATACTGCAAAGCAGTTACAGAAGTAATACTGGCTATTAAAGAGAAATTGGATAACTCAAAAGAGAAACTCTTTTGCTGTGATCTCTTCCACAGGGCTGGCAAGCAAAGCACCGACAGAATGAGGAGGTGTGCATATGCTCTTGTTAAAAGACCACATGTGCTGATCTAGTTAAGTATGTACTTTTGGTATCTAGTTAGTTCCTTGAATGCAAAGTCTGGTGCAGCTTTTCAACCATCTTAGTCCACGTGGGTCCCAGTGCTGTCATCAGATGTTGAGAGCATGGGGTAATAAATATATATGATATATTGTGTCATTTCAGGGGAACACAAGGCACTCGCAGTGAAACTGAAAAAATGTTTAACCTGACCTGTCTGCTATAGTCATACATTCATAAATACCAGAGGCATAATGTTTGTAAATGTAAAGAATTTTTCTATAGATTCTAATTAGTATATTATCTTCATTAGCTTCAAGTGGTCCACTTAAAATTTAGTACTGCTGGATCTGATTTGAAGCACACTCAAATGTATCAAATCTAATCTTAAAAAGTTTTTATTTTAGTGAAAATTATCTCCAATCAGCAATTATAAATGCAATGTGGTAGGAAACACAAATCATACTCTGTTCTCCTCCTTTTGTTCCTTCTGAAGCAGATGGCTAGCGTTTGTCAAGATGGAATGACAGAAGAGTGTAGTACTTGCCCCATTCTAAGCCACAGGAGGGACTGCTCCTTCATGCTAGTACTACAGTGAAATAATCTAAGCAAAACATTATAATAAAAAAGGATTCTCCATTCTTAATATCAAATGTCAAGTCAAGTGGAAGTCAAGAAAAGATTAACAATTAATATTGCCCATAGAACTCTTTTTCCTGAGGGATCTGAAGTCGTACACTGAAAGCAGAGCACGGAATGCAAGTTCTGTTTGGGGTTTCTTGTTTCTTTCTTTTTCAGGAAAAATAAAATTGTATTTTAGTGTTATGTTATATCACCAAGAGTCCATGTTCCCTTCAGATTTAATGAGAGTGACAGGTGTCTGGGTACAGGCAATCTCAGTTAGTCCAGCCTGGGTGTGAGTGGGTGTATTTAAAGCTGTATGTGAGTCACAGTGAGCCCTACTAGTATTGCACATGAGGCCATAGAGCTCACGGGAACGTAACAGTTTATGTTACTGCAGTACTGGGGTGGATGGAGGCTCAATATGAAGATGACGGAGGAAGGCTTCTCTCTTCTTTATGGAGTCATGCATTGGAGGTGAACATTGTATTGGACTACACGGCAAGAGCATACTCCCCCTGAGGTCATGTAACCAGGCACCCTGAGCTGGGACACACAACAGTGCAGACCAGGAGTGGGCAGAGAGATACACATTTCTTGGCTGTTAAAGACAGCCACAGCATCTGGGACATGGGACTGAAGACTCTGAGAGAAGCCACAGTGCTATACTAATAGCATCAGTTCCCCATACTACAGCAGGGAACTGGTCGGTGAAGGCTAATGTTGTGGTGTGGGATGATTAAATCCTCTATTGCTTTTTTAAATCCACACCTGCAACAGTATCTGTGATTCTTCATCACTTAACTGTGAGAGAGCTTGTCTGCTCTCCTGGACACTCTGGGAATGCTGGGAAATACTGAGGACTGTCAGCACTCATTGATGTTGTCACTCTGAATTGGCAGCTTGCTGACAAAAGTGAGAGTAAGAAGCAGGGCTGGTTCTGTGTCCCAGCTGAGTCAGATTGTCTGAACTGAATCCCACCTCCAGACTGAGATGGTTTCAGGTGTCCACAAGTAGTCACAACACTGGTGGAAGCACACAAGTAACACACAGTGAAGACATTCCGTCAGGCCCTTACAAATGGCTGGTGGTATGGGCTGAAAGCCTGCCCTTAGTGGTATATGGCAACCGTGTTTAGAGAGATGGTTCTTCACATGCCAGGCATGTGAAACTTGCTGGAAATGTGGATCTGTGCAACAACTGGTAGAACAGGCTGTTCTGGGCTGGTTCCTGCTTAATATGGTTGTGTACTCTGAAACCTCTGAGAATGTATGCAGCTGCACAGCTCGACCAGTTCAGAGAAGTTTGGAACTCACACTAACCTAGGTCTGAAACACTCCAATCTAAAACATACTGGGCTTTTAACATTCTTAAAAGCAAGGAGATTGGTAAATGGCAGAAATAGGATAAGTACTGGCAATATTAGATGATGTAGTTGCAGTACCTCACACTAAAGGTAATGATCCACTTGGCAACACTGACGTAGTATGCTATAGATCCCAGCATCGTCTAGCCAGAAGACATGTAGTGAATATACTTAGGTTTTCCATAATGCCTTCTCAGGCGATTGTTAATAAGAAGCAATACCAAGTTATCAGATACATTGGATTTTTTCCTTAATCACGGAAAAAGTAATCAAACACACCACTTTCTGACATTTTTAAAGAGGACATTAAGATTCAAAGGTGAAAGGCATTTTCCCTTCAATGGACAACATCTGTGCTTCATTTAGTTAGATGGTCTTTCAGGAGGTCTCAATATACTCCTGGGATTATGTTGTATGACCAAAGTAATGTTGTGTGATAAATACTATGAAAAACAACATGATAAGATTGTCAAAATTTTTAACATCCATTAAGAAAATGGTAAGAGGTAGTATTATCTGTGTAATATTATTTTAATGATTGTTTTGATTGATGGAGATTTTGCAGATTATTCTAGATATTAATCTCTTTCTGGGTTTTGTTATCTAGATCCGGAATGCTTGTTTCTTTATTATTATTTTCTTTACCAAGGGGTAGTTACATTTAATTGTTCATTTATTCATTATGTGTCATTATTCAACTTTTGGAGGGATGCAGTGCATAATAAAGCTAGTTGACCAATATTTTTTTTTATTTCAAAAGTCAGATACATTTATTTGCTATTTTAAATGTACGTGTTTGGTACAGGACAATTTCAACAGCATCTGAACATATTTGAATAAGGACAAAAATGGTAAAGAAATTATAGTTCCTTGAAAGATCAGAAGAAACAATACATTAGCATTTATCTGACCTTTATTAAAGTTCCTTCCATACTAGATACCAAAAATCAAGCAAAAATGTAATCAAAGTAATGTACCCCGTACTGTACTGTATGCAGTGTGGAATCTGCTCTTGCATAACTCACACATACATGATTTTTAAATGTGATTTATTTGTATTGACTCCACTAAGTTTAGCACATGCAACTGAAGTACAAACTTTCATATTTTTGAGGCTGCACATCAGTGCTCTGACACGTCTAGGAGAGGAGCTGATTCCCCAGGTAAGTTCCTCCACACTGTTTCCTGAAGGAGTATCAGCGAGAGCCCCCTGGGTGACCTTTCAGCTGCCACTCACAGAGATCATCTGCATCATCTAGTGCCACTTCACACACCCTTGGGTATCAAAGACATCTGCAGAGGCCTGGCAGATACACCACAAGACTGATGATATAGATCTGCAGCTTTCTGAAGCAACAACTGGAGGACAGGAGAGATATACTACAAAGCAACTAGAGCGGTACTAGGCAGCTATGTTTAGGCAGCTTTATTTACCTTTTTGCTTCTCTAGTTAGGTGGTCACTTTATTCTTTTTCTTGAGAGAGCAGTGTTCTGCATCAACCTCAAAAGCCAACAGTTCTTTACACAATAAATTGCCTATCAAGAACATGATTGTATACATTATTCTCATTTTGATTGTTAACAAGCATATGCGTTAATTTTTCACAGTCTACAGTAACGTCTTCATATAAGTAACATTTGGTAATGCTGTTAATAAATGGGATGTCCAAGTAGTTAACTCATTTCAGGCAGGTGCTTCCACAACACATCACCACCAATTCTCTCTTCATGGAATTCTAACTCCTTGATTTCTATTATTTCTCCAGCAGCACAAGCCATAATGAAATTTTGAGTGTAACCTCAAAGAAAATACACAGTATTAAACACTCACATCGATGTGATTACTTAGCCACATACTAGTAAGTATATGGAGTGTGTTGACGAGTAAAGTTTAAAAGTTTCCCCTTTCTTCTCAGAATTGTTCTACATGTCCAAAACACCCTACACAGCAACATCAAAATGTGCCTGTAGCATAGGGCAGTATATGTGTGCTATCTTTAGTTAGCATAGCTACAAGTAGCAGTGAAGATGCAGCAGCGTAGGCCAGACAGCACATTATATAAATCAGAATACAACATACAAAAATTTAGCAACACACTCTGAATCTTCCTGTTATACATTTTTTCAGCTTCCAGCAATCAGTGCCCAAAGGACTGAGATGGGGTCTGTATCTGGCCATTATCTTCACTCCCTATTTTATAGTACTGTCTCCTCAGCCTCCAACAGCAACACAATCCACTATTTCTGTCACATGAAAAAGTCCTTCCTTCTGATTTTTTTTCATCTGTTACATGATTACTCCAACCCTTGTATTGTGAGAATACGTGAATGCTTGCTTCTTGTTTACCTTTCCATACCATCCATTGCTTTGAAGATTTTTCTTGTACTGCTTTCCATTGTCACTCTTCTAGGCCAAGAATTCAAAAATATTTCATTTTTCCATGCATGGTAGCTATTCTCTGCCTTTGAAAGTCTCTGTCACCCTTTCTTCAACTTTTTCTTGTTTTAGTCTACTATACCTTTTTCAAAATGATATAAGCAAAACTCCATACAGGAGTAAGAATACTTCAGCCCAAATTAAGATGCTTTAGTTTATTCCAGTTGTATACTTTTACTACCCTAGGGCTAAAACAAAAAGATGAATTAATGTAACTTGCAGCTACAGTATACATACAAAAAGGAAATTTAATATCTCACTGTTTATCTATAAATATTGGCATTCTAATAAGTTATGTAGTGATTTGCCTTTGTTCAGCATAATGGTGTCACTTGTAACTGATTGTAAAGAAATCCAAGAATAGCAAGCTATTCAATGTTACCCAGGATATACTAAACATAAAAACACAGAAGACAGAAGTTCTGCTGAAACCAAGGTGCCAGACAAATCAAATACATCTAAAAACCTGAAAAAATATTCAATAACAATCCATTTGTACCACCCAAAGCACAGAAAAAAGCAAGAAGAAACCAAGTGCCTCACTTAGAAGAGAGAAGTGTATCCAAGCAACAACACTAAGACTCAAAAGAAATAGGTCATGTGAAGAGAAGCACTAAATTTAGTAATCAATTGTATATTCAGCAGCAAAGATAAAGAAGGGCTAGTGAAATAACTTTAACATCAAGAAAAATTAAAGAAATTAAAAGATTCCTGGCCAGAATATTTTCTGAAGCTGGGAGGCAGTTAAGGCAAAAGCTCTGCATTTGGTTGCAACAGTGCAACTGAAAAGAGATTCCACAAACTGAAAATAAATTTCTATGAAACATAAAATAACTCCAGGCAGATTTTGGTCTAGTATTTTACTTTTGATCAGCTCTATCCCAGAAGCTTGATAAGAGCTCTAGTTGATTTGGCCTCTGCACATGCAGATGGAAGTCATGATGTGTTAAGAAGCTGGCGAAAAAATACAATGGCAAAACTTGTACTGACATTCCAGGGTCTGGCAGGCAGCCATTAGGATTTGCTTTTGATCCTAATTAGGTCAATGACAAAACTCCCCTACTTCACACAGAATCATACGCTTGATTTAATGAAAAGGTGTGACCACAGCTGCCCTTGGCATCCCATTGGGATCTAGTCAGTTCAGCTGAAGAACTTGTTCACCAAGGAGCTTACCCGGAGGTGTGAGTGACAGCTGGCTGTCTTGAGGCACAGATGTGGTAACATTGAAAGAATAACTCCATTTCACAAGTCAGGAAAAAAATATTTTTTCCCAAATCTCTTCCTACCCAAGGTATTTTTACTCCATTTCAGAGACTGTCCTCTTAAATCCTTGAACGCTCATGGATGGCATTTGTTGTACTAGTGGAGCTTCTGCCACCTCAGATGCACCAATTCTGCTGTTCACAGGAGCCATTTCTTCCACTTCTAAACTGCAGATGTTCCCACCTTTGGACGAGCTCTGAACGGTATGAGCACTCCCTGCCCAACACAGAGGCAGATCATGCAGCTGTGATAGGTAGTAGCTGCGGGATAGCTGAATTAGGACCTCAGCTAGAACTAAGACTCACAGTACACAGGAAAGGAACGGGCTGCCTTGGTGAGCAGCAGGGTCACTTGTCCTTTCCTCCTATTTAGCTTCAGACTCAGCAGGAGCTGTGCTCCAGGGGCCCCTGCCTCTCACAGCAACAGGCCAGCACCATTCTGTTGCTGTGGGAAGCAGCAGTTCCAAAACCAGCCCTCTCCTCAAGTCCTGTGGGAAATACCAGTGGGAGAAAGAGACCTTTTCCCTCAGAAGTGATAGCATATTTTCATCCAGAAGGAAAAAAGACACAAATGCGGCATACATGCTGCCATATACTGCAGCACTTTGAACTCTAAGATTACATAAATACATATTTAATTTGTAATATAAATTCATCCTGTAGATTTGCCGTCTCTGGGAGTAGCCATTGGCTTTGCTCTGTGTACACTGCTGAAAATAGTGGGCAGAACAGAATTATCTAATCTTGCTAAATTGGCCACTGTTTATCAAGAACTTACACAGTAAAAAGTACTGGCTGAGATCAGGACAAGCATAACAAGACTGGGGTAAGAACTAAGATATGTGACATAAAGGGGTAACACTGTGATTTGAACGCAAATGCAAAGGTTGAGCATAGTTTGGAAGGACAGTGTATATCTATGTGACATGAGCACTCAAGCAAGCAAACAGAAAAAAAGCCACAGAGAGCAAGAGAAGCAACAGTTGCATGTCACCAAGAGAAAGTCAAAAGAACAAACTGTTAGCAAACAATCTGCCTCATGCTGTGTGATTCTTCCTCTTTTTACAGAAATAGGACTTTGTGTACATTTCTTGTAAATAGGAACAGTGCACCACAGACACATCTGGGTTCTCTGTCACTGTGTTCCCTAATTTAAAACAGAACTCACAAGTCTGAATCTGGCCAGCATCAGGGGCTGCAAAGTGGAAAAAAAAATGTACTTTTAAACTGAGTTTAAGCAGTTACGCATCTTGACATTGCCTTACAAAAGTGATTTTTGAGTTAAAAAAGGCCAAACTCCAAGGAGAGAAGTATTTTCCACTCTACTACTACTACTTACTACTACTATTTTCTACCAGCTAGAATCAGTACAAATAACAAATATTTCTTTTTGCTGTATTGAGTCCTAATGATTTATTTTTAAAAGAGAACAAAAGAAGAAAAATTCTCTCAAAAGGAGAAACGACAATTAAAAAATTGTAACCAAACATGTTTACTGACTTTAAATACTGCTTTCAATATTTTCTTCACAAACACAAAGCAAAAGATTTTATGAGTAAAGGTAATTATTCTTTACTCATGTTGTATACATAAATAACTGGGGCTCAACATGGCTGGAAAACTCAGTTATTTTTAGGAATCTGATTGAAAACATTAAAAATTTATTAATTTATTTCAAGTATAGAGAAGTATTAAAAATCATTCTTAACAAAAAAAGCCTGCAGTAGGAAATTATTTCTCAAGAGTAATAACTGGAAATTCTCAGGTTTGGAGCTTACCAGATACCACGTACAATATCCACAAGACAGTTCCTTTATTTACCCATGGCAGATGTTTGGACATTGTTGACCAGTTGTGTACTACAACGTAAGTTTTAAGGTTACAAAAAGAGATGTAGTTTTATCTAAAAAGAAAACATTGCACAAGATTTTATTTACAACCAACAGGATTAGAATGAGATCAGGATTACACCAGAGAAGTTGCACTGTGTTTCACAGGTAAATTAACTCAACTAGGAGCAGGATTTAGAGGAGGATAACGCAGGGCTGAAGGGTCCTCAGAAGATCATACTGACAGCCTCCCTGCCTCCAGGCAGCTCCACTACACCCACTAAATTTCTGTTTATGGTGGATATGTACGTAGCCTGTTCTTAAAGATGACAAGGACAGACCCTGGCCATACCACTGGCAATTTTTTCCAGTACCCCTACCCTTGAAAAACCTTTGTCATAATGTTTAACCTAAAGCATCCTGGTTGCAATTTCTGCCCCCGATGGACATAGAAAACAGGTTATTCCCATTTCATCAGTAACTTCTCACATATTTGAGAAATGTTGTCATTGTCCTACTCATCTTATTCTTCCCCAATTAACCAATCTGAAATAATTTAGTATTTCCTTTAGGCCACTTGACATTCTGGTTGCACTCCAGGTGGTCCACATCCTTCTTCACACGCAACTTCCAGAACTAGCTTTACACTGCTAAGCAAAGCAGAATTCCTTGCCAAGTCTTGTAAATTCTAATCCTCATAGTACATCCCAGCACCATAGAAGATGAATAAAATAAGGGAACTAATGCATTAGCCTCAGTTAAGAAAAGGGTAGAGTACTTAAGTCAGGTATTTTCAAATTTACTGTACGTCTCTCTTTAACTTCATCCTGATGTATTTAACCATCTTGCTAACAGAATCTCAGTGTCATTAATCAATTTCTTTGAGAAGTTATGGATGTTAGATAGGATAGAGGGAGGCTGTAAGGCGACAAGCACGGTGGAGGGGAGGGAGGAGAAAAAAGACAAGGTATGAATTTACTGATTCAGAAAATTAATATCGATTTCTAGAAAAATAGGGAAAAATATATCTGTACAGCCCTGAAAAATAACATAGAGATGAGTAACTGTCAGCAAGAAACTATGTCTCAAAAATCTGACTGCCTTTACAACAGGATGACATATCTTGTGGATAGAAAAGATCTATAGATGCACTATGTCTTGATTTTTAGGCAACTTTTCCTATGATTCCTGTAAGCAAATTAATAAAGTATGGTATACACTGATGTGCAGCTAGGTGCCTGCAAAGCTTGTTGGAAAACCAGAGTAACAGGGTGGTTCTCTATCAAAATGGAAATGTGTATCAAGTTGGATCACACAGATCCAGAACCAGGTGACCTGAATGAATGCTTATAAAAGGGAAAATGCTTATTGTTTTCATGTATGTATCAGGCTGGGAAGGAGTAAATATGCTGGAGAACAGGGACAGAATAAAAAAATATCTTCAATTAGAAATATGAAAAAAAAAGGGAAGCTAGTCAGTCAAAACAGCTGCAGACCTAGGCAAGAATAATCAGCTGGTAGGGAAAATTGGTTAGGTAGCAGTTCTGTCCAATTGTAACTCAGGCTTTGAGTGGTCACAGACTGGGTGTGAGTCAAACACTGGTTGTTATTGCAAAAAAAGGTAAGTGTAGTGCTGGAATGTATTGTGACCATTAGCATTTACAAGACCTGGCAAGGAATTCTGCTTTGCTTAGCAGTTGTAAAACTAGTTTTGGAAGTTGCATGTGAAGAAGGATGTGGACTATTTGGAAGGCAACCAGAATGTCAAGGGGCCTAAAGGAAATACTGAATTATTTCAGATTGGTTAATTGGGGAAGAATAAGATGAGTAGGACAATGATAACAGTCCACAAATATGTGAGAACTTGTAGTCTTGAAGGTACTGCCTTCCTTATACCTTTTCATTTTCTCACTTCACAGTTAGAGAACACTTTTTTCCTCATAATTAGTGGGCTTCTAGAGTGGTGTGGGGGTTTTATTTTGCTTTCTAGTTGCAGTTTGTTTCATGCTTTTGTCTTTTTTATTTTTTTCCTACATGCTCCTGTTATACTTTTATTCTCAGCCCTAATAACCTAATCTGCTTTCTCCTTCCCTAGAAGTTTCTTCCTTGAGTTCAAGTGATTTAGCCAGGCTGGTTTCCTAACTACAATTGCTGACTTTCCTTCACAATGAAAACCTGTGCTTCTGCTCTTAATATTATTCCTTTGAAGAACCAGCGACTCCTGTGAATTCACCTTTTCTGTTTACCTGTTATACAAGTTTCCCCCCGGGGACTCCTACCTTCCTATTCTTTGGGTTTACTGAAGGCTGCCTTCCTGAATTTCATGGCTTTTACATTGATCCTACCACTTGTTTTAGTCCTGCACATCGCTAACTAACTCTGCTGTTTCTTGGACAGTCTCATCTAATGCCCATGTAGGTACACGTTTACAGCTGAGGAAGAGAAAACAGAAGGTTGTGGCACAGGGACACTGCTTAGATTAGACATCCCACCTCATGCAGCTGAATGCCTCACTGGCATGAACTCTCACAGCTAGCACATATGACCCAGGCAGACACAGTCACAGTACCCTTGATGAGAGCACCTTTTCACCCACCTGAAAACATGAGCCCTTGTCTCTCCCCAGCCACTCCTGTATCCAGGAAGGAATTTCAGGTTAGTCAGATATGAGTCATGTACTCTGGAATAACCAAGCATGACAAGATGGAAGTTCTGGCTAGCGACGCAGCCTGTCACAGCCTCAGCTGTTGCTGATACTGGTATATCAGTAAAGATGTATCTACGCACACCTTTACAGTTCACTCGCTTCTTGGAGCACTTGAACTTCTCTTGGCCTCCCCGTAGCTGACTCTTGCACACAGTTACACAACTTCCTACCGCAGCTGCTGTGGACACTGATTCAAAATGGTCCTATAGTGGCTCTGAACGCAAAACCACTCCAAGATGTTGTAAACAGCAATTCAGTCAGGACTGATACTTACTTTGCTCACATGACATGACCGTGGTGAAGTAACTTCTTGCAACTCCTCAACTGCACCTCTTTTGTTCAAGTGTCAGGCTCACAGAGACTCTCGTTTGCCCCAGCCACTCACTCCAGGACTGCGCCCTCACAGTCATGGCCACAATGTCATAGGTTTCCCAGTCCATAGACAGCCTGCTCCCAGAGCAGGATCAGACATGAGTCTTGTAAGGGGCACAAGAAAGTTTGCCCTCTTGAACACCAAAAAAGTGAAAGGACAAGCGGCTGAGACAGATTGTTTCCCTATGCAGGGCAGGCCTCAGTCACAAAGACCATAGCAAAACACTAGTCTTCCTTTAAGGAGGATCTCCCACATCACCAACATCTCTCACAGGTTCCAAGACTTTGGGTATCTGTAGAAATAGCTTTCTTATGCTCACCAAAGTCAAAGACATATTGGTTGGGAGATGTTGGCAAAATTCATGTGAAGGAGGACCTCCAAGTAGTCGAACACTTCCTAGTCAACCTATACTGATTTTAAAATCCTTCCCCACACCTAAACACACCCAGGAAACAGGATAACGTGGAACAGTCACACTAGGAACAGAACATGCATACTGCCTTTGGTCTCAGACTTCTGCTCCAGTTTGCAGGGGAGCACCCAACATAGCAGGAAAATCCGTTCACCATTCAGATCAGGCAAAAAAACCCAAGCAATGAAGATGCTTCATCTAGCAAGTTGCTTTTTGCATAGAGGCATGCAGCTTCTTCCCTCTCGCTGATACTTGTTTGGACCAAATCCCACATTCTCTGGCAGATCCCTACAGCTCACCCTAGAGTCCTTCCACTCTTCCCACTCTCCAGAACACTACCCATAACCAATGTGCTATATTATCATGAGACCACCTCCAAACAATGCTCCTGTGACAGAATCTACAAAGCAGTAAGACAGGTAAGAAGTTGAACAAGCTGCCTGTGGGCTGCAGTGCCCCAGTAAACCACTGGGGTCCAAGAACGCCCAGTATTATGAATCTCCAGACTCTACCAAAGACTGATATGGTTATTACTTTTTCTTTCTTCACTGACTTTTCTGAGGATGAAACATCTAGCTGCCAGACTGCCATGAAACTGAGGTCCAGAACCAGGCAGCAGAGGCTCAGTTGATGTTAGGATTCCTCTCCCACCTTTGCAACACCAAGAGCTCCTCCCAGAGAAACACAGACAGGATTCTGGACAGACTTCCTCATTTACACATCCTGAGAGCTGTGTACATCTTCAGTCTTCCTACCCTCCTCTTGGGCTTCCTCTCAGGCTCAGCCACAGCTAGCTTCAACACCTGCAGCTCCAGTCCCTGAGGCAGCTGACAAACATTAGTTTTCTCCCCTGAAGAAGCATGGCAGATAAGCTAAGTCCTCCAGTGACAGCAAGGCACAGACAGGAGATCCCAGGGACATCCTATGACAGCTTCAAGGTCCTCTTGCCATCACGAACGGGTTAATTTGAAGAAACCAATCAGTTTTATTCTATTTTTTCCCTGTTATCTTGAGTCCCCGCAAAATGTCAGAATAAGGTGGCTCTCCTTTTCAACCTGGGCAACCTGGGATGCAAGGCTGAAATTTTCAGCTGGAAGTTATGCCTGAACTAAAACACAGAGACCATGTGGAATAGGCACTCAGAGGAAAAGAATCTGTGGGAGCAAGAAACAAGGGGTCTGCAGAGGCTGCATGGTAGTCAACTATATGCTTGCTGAAGCACCACAAGGATGCAACTGATAGGAGGCCCTTTGATTGTGAGCTGGGGTGCCATCTTAGCTTTTGCTACCAAATGAGAATAGGCATAGTATACAATGTCCCTTTCATCAAGTTGCTGTTTTTATCACTTTCATATAAATAACAAGCATAAACAACCTTTTCCCCTCAGTCTGTACATACCTGGCCTGGCCAGCCTTCTCTGTGGTTTTTACTCAGACTATTTGTGGTGCAGTTTGGAGAAGTAGCTTACTAAGTAGCTTGTTATAAAAAAATGTGGGTGATAAACACTATTGCTCTCTTTTCATGCTTCGTTAAGTCACAAGCTTTAGCTGGCAAGTAGCTACTCCTGTTGGATCAAAAGTAGGGTCACAAGCATAATACATATAATATAGAAATCCTGTTTATTTGAAGAATATTGACACAAACAATAGTACAACCCTAAACCTTAAACAGCTAAGAACAATGATACTTACTGTGAACTGACCTCTAACATAGGTAGTCCCAAAGCTATTATGTGAAATCCAGAGCAAGCAAGATGGCTTTGACACTCAAACTTCTGTAGTGTCATCTGGAGTCTTTTCTCTAGCATGGAGATTGATTTTTTTTTATCTCAGTCCAGGACAAGGAGGATTTGTGAGGTCAGCTGGATTGCTTTTCTTCTCCCAGAAAAGGGAACTTGTTTTTCCTTCCAATGCTAGCAGGAAAACAAGTTGCCCTGAAAAAGTGTAACAAAGGAAGCTGTAAGGATAACAACAAACTGAGCAGACATCTGTTGTTTTTTAAAAAATTTTATTTTATCACTCTGAGAGAGGAAAGTCTATTTTAACCTTACCTATGTTAGATGATGGGGTCTAAAAATAAAATTGTGGTTTATAATAGCAACCTCTTATTAAAGACGTTAAACTAATTCAATAGAGGGTCAGATGCAGTCCCAGTAAAAATCAGTGTAGAGAAGTGAGAGACTAAACAGCGGCAGGGACCATTCCCTTAGAGTCAGAGACATTTCAGTGTCCAGAAAGTTCCCTGAAATAAAAAAATTGAAAAACTCATCTGAACTATTTGTTTCTCATTATGATACAGCTCTCCTTCATACGTTTACACAGCAACATCAGCCATCTGATGCACGATCCTCCCTTTCCTATAAGCATTGTTGCAGTCATTTCTTCATGCACAGAAATACAACCAATTGAGCCACATAATCAAATCAGATTCACAAATCAGCTTTAAAGAAGCTGAGCCATTTCTATCAAAGGCTGTCAAAGTAAGAGAAAGAGGGGCTGCTAAGTGGGCTACTTGTACATTTACATTCTAAAATAAGTGTAACCAATTAGTGCTTGTGTGAGCACCACTGAATTAGAATCACAGCCATGTTACTGAACACTTGCATGTTCCAGGAGTAGGGCATAGATCTTGCTTGTGACTTAACTATTCCACTGAGATTAAGAAGAAAAAAATCATGGCATTTGGAGCTACTGTTTCAGGCTGTGTTCAAATTCTAGAAAGCATCATTGCAAATGTTTGCCAGCGATCATACACTTCTGTGCTCATAGTTACTCACATTTTTGGTAAACAAAATCTTTCAGAGTAATAATAAAACATAAATACACTCTCCAGAGAAAAATGTCAGATTGCCAAACCCTTGTGACACAACCAAACAAACTTTAGCTGAGATTGTGTAATCTCAACAATTACTGTTCTTAAAATTGCAGAATGGTTTTAGCCGAGAATAATTTCAGCTATTACCAAATTAACATTATGCCTTTTAACAAAGGATTTCACAAACTAAAATAAACAGTAATCAGTCTTGCATCTGTTTTTCTGAAGTGCTTCAACTTCATGGCAAAATTCAGAAGAAATTCAAGACTTTAAAAACTTCTTGCCACTCCTTGCACTCTCTGCACCTTGCTGCTGTATTTCAACTAAGGTTTGTTGATTGTTCAATAAGAATGTAGTTCTTCTGTAGCTGAATAATAACGCAACCTATATCATCAGGTTAAAAGCTGTCTACAACAACTGCATCCCTTTCACCCAGCATTCCCCTCCCCATAAACACAGCTGCACTTAGGTCTTTCAAAACACTTGAAAATTGCAATAGGTGTTCTACGTGTAATCATCTTGGGGACAGATAATATTTAAGTTGCATCCAGAGCTCCTAATTTGTTTCTTATATGTAAAAACACACACAAACCACTAACCTTATGTTGGCAACACAAGAAGGACATGGAGCTGTTGAAGCGAGTCCAGAGGAGGGCCACAAAGATCATCAGGGGGCTGGAGAGCACCTCTCCTGTGGAGACAGGTGAGAGAGTTGGGGTTGTTCAGCCTGGAGAAGAGAAGGCTCCAGGGAGACCTCACAGCAGCCTTCCAGTACCTGAAGGGGCTACAGGAAAGCTGGAGAGGGACTTTTGAAAAGGGCAGGGAGTGATAGGACAAGGGGGAATGGTTTCAAACTGAAAGAGGGTAAGATTTAGACTGGATATGAGGAAGAAGTTCTTTCCTGTGAAGGTGGTGAGACACTGGCACAGGTTGCCCAGGGAAGCTGTGGCTGCCCCCTCCCTGGCAGTGTTCAAGGCCAGGTTGGATGGGGCTTGGAGCAGCCTGGTCTGGTGGGAGGTGTCCCTGCCCATGGCAGGGGGCTGGAACTGGATGGCCTTTAAGGTCCCTTCCAACCCAAACCATTCTGGAAACCCCGTGCTCCTGCCAGCGCCGCCGCCTCTGCGGGCCCGGCCGAGCCCGCTGGCCCACGACCCCCGTTCGCGGAGGGGCTGGGCCGTCTGTTCGGGTGCTGGTACCGCTCCCGGTCCCCCGGCAGCCGGGTGCACGCACGGAGGCCTCGCTGCCTCCCCGCTGGGGCCGCCTGGCGCTGGGCCCCGGCTGTCACACTCTACCGAACACACCGGCTCACCGGAGCCGTGCCCGCGGCGGAGCACACACGGCTTCACCCCCGGCCTGCCCGGGGACCCACGGGGCTCCGGCCTGTGCGCTCCCCCCGAACGCGNCGGGATCCCGGCAGCCTGGGCCCTGCGAGGCCGCTGGCGGGGGGGCCGCGCTCGGGGCCCCCCCTTTCCCCTTCCCTTCCCTTCCCGGGAGTCCCCGCCCCTCGCCCGCGGCCCGCCCCGGCGGCGCTCTGCCCGCTGGCGGCCGCCCCGCTCTATGGTGTGGGTGGCGGCCGCGGGGCTGACGCGGGAGGAGGAGCCCGTGATGGCCGGTGCCGCCGCCGTCGCGCT
>VZRW01013728.1:78293-182910 GCA_013398125.1 Aegotheles bennettii | reverse complement strand
GCTGTCGGCCGGACCCCCCCGGAGCGAGTGTGCCCGGCACCTGCGCCTGCACACAGGGATCTCTGAGTCTGTTCACTTCCCTCCTAGTTTGTTCCGTCATATTCTATGGTTCTAATCCAAAAAACAGCCTATCAGAAAATCTCTGGCTGTGCTGCAGTCACGCATGTGCCTTGTCCCCCCTGTATGAATGTGTTTTGTATGCACTGTCCTTTAAATATCGGATGCTATATCTCATTGCTGGTTGCCTGGCCATCAAGAACTCGTTTCTTGCCTTCTTCATCTCCCTTCTCTCATAATTAAGTCTGATGTTATTTTGAGAAATTCCACTTAAAATTCTTTTGTGTGAAAATCATGCAGTACATTCATGACTTCATATCAAGGATGTTGCTATTTGGATGTTGTCATGTTATATGTCTGTTCTGCTATCTTTCAAAAGTACTTACATTTTCAGTCGTGGTCTCTTTTGAGTCCTTTTTCCAGCTTCTGGCTTTGGTATTTCGTCTCACATATTTTGCTGCTCTGCCAGTTCAATCTGACCAGCTCTTTTCAAGTACAAGCTTCAAAGTCTTCCCTTTCAAAGCACTATGCAGTTTGGTCTGCTCTGTAACTCAGTGCTCTCCTTTACTCAAACTTAGAATAGCTTTTTAAAATAATCTTCCCCACCACCGCCTTCTGCAACATTACCCATTCAAACTACAGACTCCTTCTTGGTTCTTGTTCTCTCTGACCTGTTCACATTCATAAAGTACACATCATTTGTAAAATTTATAGGTTTTCTAAGTAAGAGTCTTAAAATAGCTCTGCCTCAACCTTTTTTGTCTGTATGCTCATTCAGCACGTTAGCCTGAACTGTATTAGCTGTCTGGTTTGATCACACTGAGTGCTGAATGCTGCTGAGATGGTGCCAACCACCCTCGATTTCAGTCGCCTGTCAGGATTGCAGGATTGTAACGCTAGATGAGCGGGAGATAGGGCTAGGAATCACAGGCTAAATTTTCAAAAGGATTATGACAAGTTCCTCAGCATGGTTTACTCAGCTAGGAGGCTTTTAAAGGGGGCTGATTTTCAGGATGTTGTCAGTGTCCCCCTTCTGAACAATCAGTCCACTTGCTATGGAATCATTCATAGTGAACTCCCCAATTCACTGCAGACTTCTAAGAACAAATTCTCATCCTTCTTTTTCATGAATTCAGAAAGTGCATTAGCTTTGATGAAATGCTAGTGCTCCAAGTTGTTAGTGCTTTTATGGGTCAGTTTCTGACAATATTTAAAATGAGCATTTCTTCACCTTTTCAAGTTGAGCAAAGCTCGATATCCAGTGGAAATCTATAAACAAGTGAAATACGGGATTTAGAACTCCATGGTAGTGAGAGAGTTTTGATACACCATCAAAACCCTCGATTAAATTGTTAGTGACAGGTATATACGAAAAATAAATAAGACGTTTATTTTATGGCTTTGAAAAAAACAGTGTGACTCAGTTTGTTATGCAACACGCTCAGTTTGAAGTCTGGTGATTGTGTGAGCGTGGTGAAAACAGAATAGGAGTGGCTCAGTTACTTTCTAGAAGATCTCAGCTGAAAGATACTCATAGCATTGTCCTAACTTTGAATGGGAAGATGAGCCGAACAAATGTTTTGGTCTTCATCATGGAAGGGATCGCTTGGTTAACCTGTCACATTCTGACAATTTCCAAACCTCTTCACAGCCTTGCACCTTCTCTGCATAAGTTTTAGATGTAGGCTTCTGCCTGTGGGGCAAACAGCCTGGCACAAGCCTGTTGCCAGGTTTGAATTCACTTAGGCTCACTCTGGATTCAGCAGGTCTGCTTATGGCTTGAAATATAACTAGCAGTAGCAGCTACTAAATGTATGTATATGTATTAAAAAAAATCCCCAAACCAGAAAGCTGTGTCTTTCCCACTCAGAGATAAGTGGAATAGCTTTCTTTAAAACAAAAATTTTGGGGGATCTGCATTTACATTGTGAGTAAGTGGCCTGTAGTCTCACTAAATAATGGCTTGGAGTAATAGGTTAAAACTTACACTGCAACACCAATAATCACAATTATATTTGTATTATTCTTCAAGCTTGTTTGTGTTACAAAATTCTATAGATTTGAAGTGAGCTGTTTGATTAGTAAAAGTGGAGAAGTTCATCAGGATTAATAGAACCTATGTGTGCCTGCTAGTAAGATGGTTCACAGGGATATCATCGGGGTATGGTAAAGCATAGTATGATAGCATGAAGGGACACTCTCAACTCAAAATTTATTGCTTGATTTTTTTGCCAGTTACATCATCTGGGTTTTAAAGCAAACTGAGTGGGTAGACTGCTGACAGCAGGATCCTGCTTTTCTTTGTGAGAAAAGACTATTTTTAAGGACCTTTCCTGTAGCACAGGCAATGGACAGCAGGCCTGGAACCTACAACTTGCATTTTTAAAGAGCGAGGGAGATGTTAAGTGCAGTGTGGTAAGCACGCGTGGGAAAAGGTTAAAGAACATTTCCTTCCTCTTTTCTGATTTTATCTTTTTTACTGGCAGGGTTGTGTCAGTCATAGCTTTGGCACTCAATGCCTTTTGCATTACATTTGTGTGCTCATCTGACAGTATGTATATAAGCAGGTTTTCAGGTATTTATAGGATTGTTTCAAACAGTTTTCTTCTCCTTATATAAATTTGGGAATGGAAAGTCTGTGGTGATCAGGAAGATCTCTGTTTTTCCCCAGCATAGAAACAAGGGAGAGAGGGAAAGACGGGAAAACATAGTAGGGGCTGTCTTCTTGTTCCAGTAGCACAAGAAAGATGATCATGGCAGTGTGGCCCTGTCCCTGGACAAGGAAGAATCTCATCTAAATGCCTCTGTGAGAGACTTGGTTTAAACACTATAGGAGATACAACAGTAAGGCTAGGGGGGCAGTAGGCTCAGTTAGAGACCTACCCCTCCAAAAGGCACAGTGTAGATGCCAGGGTGATCTTTAACTCTTCCAGACTTTTATGGGAGAATCTGAACAACTTTCCCAACTGATAAATTATTAAGACATCTTTTCTCTTCCCTCTTACATAGTGGCTTATTACGACTGCTTGCTGAGGAAATTTTGATTCTTGTGTTTCATAATTTTTGAGTAATTACTTGCAAGTCTGACATTGTTTCAGGATAGGTTTTTGTACATGATTTGTATTCACAGCCAGAGAGAAGAGGGCATGGGAGGAAAGGTGAGCATCTGCGTTTGCATTGGCTCTGAAAGATCCCGATGAGAAGCTGAACGGCAGGAGAGAGGTCAGTGGAGAAGAGAGGTTTGTGAGTCAGTGAAGCTGTGGAAGGGAATGAAGTCAGTCTGGAATATGGTTAAGAGGGTAAAAGAGGAGGATTTTAAGTCACACCAAGAAAACATGGTGGGGAATGGTGAAGGAGGAAGATGCTCTGAATGAGTTGTAATAGAAAACTCTGGATCATAGGAGACTACAGAAAGCAGGGGAAGATACAGGTGTAAAAGTGAGTTCTGTAACAAAAGAAGCAGGAGTGTCTATTGCTATAGAGGAAGTTGGCTCATATATTGAAGTGTGGAAGAGAAGGGTATTGCAATGAGGGGAAAAAAAGAAATGGGGTGGGTTAGTGCTAGCAGATTATTGTAGAATTTTTTTTCTTGATTACGTTTAGTAACTATCATACTGACACTAAAGGCTTATTATATCATACCTCCCCATAAGTAAGGAATATTGCATTTGATGCAGTGGCTTTTTAGACCCATTTAACTTCTTACTTACTTTTAGGACTCCTTAGACTTCCTTGACATCTAAAGCATTTGTAGTGTAGGCACATACACAAAACAGCCTGTTATGAAGAAGGTGGTGCACTGGTTAGGTTTTCCAGGAAGTGGAAATGAGGGTAGGTGGTTCAAAACATTGGATACCAGTTCTGGAAGTCTGACATAGGTAACTGTTAGTCACTGTAGGTGACTCATAAAGGACACAGCGTAGAAGCTGTTCTAGTGATCTGCAGCAAAACAAACCATCCTCAGCGTGTATTCACACTCCAGTATGAGTGGGGTTTGTGTATGGTGTGTTTGGAGCTAAGGGAAATAGTCACATGCTTTAGATAGTCTTTTATCTTTGTTCTTATGTGGCTCCTTATAGAAAAATTAAAGCATCCATTTCCTATTTAAGTAGTGATCTAAATCTACACTACAGAATATAGACAAAAGATAAGTGGAGTAGAGTGTGCATGGTGCAGGTTGATGAGAAATGCTTGTTTACACGTGTCTTTTGCTCTTGTGCTGTTTGATGGAACTCATGGACAGTCTGACATGTGGGCCTTTGTCGTGGTAGGTGTGAGAAGGCTGACAAATAAGGTTTAAGCAAGACTGAGGTTCCGCAGTATCTGCAGCAGGAGTGTGTCAGTAGGTGGATGAATAAAATAAAATTAGTAGAAAGTTATGTAACATCTGAAGGGCACTAAGAGGAAATTTTCATTTTCTTTATATTAATCATGCTTTTCTTAACAAATCCTTAGTGCAGTGTGGGATGTGTTGTTTGAAAAACACTTAACAGCTGTGACAACGCCAAGTTCTATCAGATCTGAGTTTATTGTGGAGGAGGCAGAGGGATGTAAGTCCTCAGTAGTACCTACCCAAGCGTTACACACATCATCCCTGGCAGAAGGTTGAGTAGTTTTAGTGAGACTGTGCAGCTCCCCCCTTTCCTCTCCTCTGCATCTTTATCTCTGTGTTCTTCCATACCTGGTCTGTAGTTGTTAATATAATTTTTGACTAGATTTGTGTTTGATTTTAGCTTTTAAAACAAAATATAAAATAATGGGTTCTTAGAAGAGATGAAAACAACCAAGGACTTGCTTGGCTGGTTACCGTTAGCAGTTAGTGGACTGTAAGGTTTGTAAGGGGAAATGCCTGTATGTTAGAGAGTGTGCTCTAAGTTAGGGAGGAACAGTGTTTCTGAAAGCTTGTTAGAATGAAGTAATTCTCTGCTCTGTAATGTGTTTGTGGCCTGACTTCAACCTGACTGTGGAAAGAACTTTGTGGCATTTTGAAGGATGGTAGGACACTGCCCTAGTTTGTAGATTTGGAACCTGTACAGCAGTGAGCAGTAATAGGAATAAGTAACAGCTGTATGACCACGTGCATGGTTTCTGTATTATTGCACACGTGCTTAATGGTTTCTTGCATTGGGCGTTAGCACAGCTTTACAGCCTTGCAGGTTGCAGGCTTGGATGACAGTCCAGGGCTAAACCTGGTTCTTGTGGTATGTACTGAAAAAGCACGTGCCCTGGAATTGACACCTTTGGGTATAGCTAGAAAGGAGATGGAAGAAATTACAAAAACATATTAAAAGGATACATATGGATAAAAAGAAATGAAAGACAATACTGTGACATGGAGAAGAAAATGGGGAGGGAGCCACAATGATGCTGGGTGTACAGCAAGGTGTGCCTGTGGCTGAGGTTCAGCATGGGAGGAAGCAAAATTGTAGGTCTCTCGACCGCCCGAATGCTCACGTTGCTCAAATGAACTTAAGTAACGCGGTAAACTTCAGTATCACTACAATACCCAGAAAGTGCTCATTGGTTACAGATTTACATTCTCAGGCTAATTTTGATAAGTGATAGTCCTGTCTAGCACTGTTAACATAAATAGAGTAATAAAATTAACTTGGGAATTGTTACATTAATTCTGATGTTGCGTGTTGTGAAGACAGAGTTCAAGATGCAGTAAGTACATGAGGAATGCATTGTTTTTACCTCTGACCTAGTGTAGCAATATTCTGCAATAACCTATGACGGGCTGTTTGTTGGAATGGCACTGATGTACATTACACTTCCTAGAAATATTATGCAGAAGTTTTCAAAACATTCTATTGTAATGTTTCTGAAGTATCCAAGAATTTCACAACAACTAATTGCATGGGACATCTTGGCGCGGAACTCATCTAAACAGAACTTTATAGGCAGGGTTATAATGTCATCTGGGGAAAAAAAAGTTTATTTTTTAACCCATTCACAGCAATTTCATACATTTTTTTGTTACCTTATGAAAATGATAGACATCTGTTAAAGGATTGAGGGTTTTTATTCTCATACCATATTCCTAATGCTTGCTTCTGGGTCTTGCCTCCTTAGTATGCTCCTCAAAGTCTTTCCCTGAGGATTACAACATTTTTGGTCTTTTCATGCAATGATTATAAAGTGGAACATGGAATATTTTTCTTCTCCTGATGTTTTTCTCCAACTGCCAGAGGCTGGTTTTTGCCCAGGAACATCTTGTTCAAATTGTTGTTGTGATTACTACATCTGACTTCTACTGTACATGCAGAAGCTCTGCCCCTGGATATACAGCCCTTGCAATAACAGTTACTGTACATAGATTGTGTGTGCTTGAATGATTCTGACTCTGTTCATTATTCACCAAAAACTGAAGCACTAGAGAACATGCTGCACTTTGAGGACAGGAATGAAGAACTGCAAGGACTCCAAAAATTTGTTATGCTCTTAAAGTTCTCATGAAACCGTATCTGGAGCCTTGTTCCTGAGACATTCCTGCCCATTTAAATCCAGGCTGACTGAGGTCACTGTTACATGTGGCTGTCTGTCAGTGGCAGCTCTGACTTAAAAGCTTGCCGTCCTCCACCTCTCCTCGCCTAGCCCATAGGTCTGCTACTTAATTGTGTGGCTTTTCTGTAGGTGGGTCTCCATAATTATCTAGTTTAAAACATAGCCTAAAGATGAATCATTTCACAAATCTGGTAGAGAGAGCAGCCACAAAATAGCTGAATTGGCAAAATGGAGGGAATAGTAACCTTTTAGATCTGATCTGATCTGTTCTGCTGGTGGTGAGGATGATCTGAGATTCAGGCATCACATCACCCAGTTTACCACATACTGACACCAGCAGGAATAAACATGCAGCAGTGATTCTCAGAGTCGGACTAACACACGGACTTCTCTGTGTGTTCTATCTTTCTCGTTTTAAAAATTGGCTTTCCTTGATGTGTCAGACTAATACTGAGTATTAATTGCAGTTGTCTACTTCTTCTCAAAGGCTTAAGTCTAATATACATTTATCTGCTGCATCTTGTTCTCAGTTTCATGCAGAGCATGTTGCTTTCATATGATAAACATATTTTTCTAATTTCCAAAACTTTCCAAATTTAATTAAGAAATTTCAGTCCTCTTTTATGCTAATCAGTAATGCATTCTGTCATTTTCAATTCAGTGTGCCTTGCTTTATAGTTTTTGCTTCATTTTATAATTAATAAATTTTCACTGTTGTATTCTTATATTCTTTGAACAGAAGGAGCATGTATCTTCATCTTTAAGAATGTATTTCATTTACTTCTTTACATTAAAACCTTCTCCACCCTAACTTTACCTCTCATGGCAAGATTTCTGCTTTAAACTAGTACTAAGCTTGAATGCGTAATTTTCTTGGATTTTAAATGATTACAGCAGTTGAAATGCTAAAGAGACCACTGTTTTCTCTGAAAGGATATAGGAGAACTTGAACCTGTTCATAAAATTAAATTCACAATCATTAAGTGACATCCTAATTTTAGTGGTACTACCTTATCCGTTTTAGTTTCTTATCACTATTAGGAATTTAATATTGTGTTACCAAACAGAAAAATGTTACCAAATTTGTTTCAGAGATATGCAATTCTAGTCTATCATAATTTTAAAACTTTGAGTTTAAAATAATTGCTGCTTCTGTATCTCCTCAAGTTCACTCTTCAATTTACTGGAGTTTTAGAAACATGTTTTCTTGTTCTTTCACACACTAGTTTGAAATAGGTTTATTGCATTTTTCTCCAAAGTATTTTTTTTCCCAGTGATTTGTTAAACAACCTACATTTAAGAGACATTCTCCTGGGAGTAAATAGAGAACAAGATGGACCTTGGGTATAGCGAATGCTGGAAAGAAACATATTTTTCTTTACTTAAATATAAGGGGTTTTGTAATGATCGTGTTGATGGTAAATATTCATAAAGAAGCATTAATTCTTGCCATAATCAGTCATGTAAACAGCGCTCAGTATTCTGGTGCTGCAGGCCATTAAATTAATTAAATGTGAATGGAAAAGTTTATTATAACTTAATTCTGTCTTGGATGTAAATTAGCTAGATGTAAACCTGCTACTTTTCTCTGACATTTTGACACACAAAGTCCTATTTGATTGTGTTATTCCTGGCTGGTTTGGGGATTTTTTTTTGCTTTGTATTTTTTCAGACTATTATCTGCAAACTTGAAATTTAGTAACCAAAAATTGAATTTGGTCTGAAAACTTGGTGGTGTTGATGATGGAAGAAACCACATCCTATTTAACTCCTAGGCTTTGTGTAGACTACTGCTGATGCTGAGGAAAACGCAGAAAACATTCAGTAAGCATACTTAGTTCTACTGTTCCTCTTAAAAAAGAAAAAAGGATAATGAAAAGGGTATCCCTAGTTATTTCACTTTACATCCATCCATCCATCCATCCGTCCAAAATCCTATGTTAACTATAGAGTATTCTTAGAGCCCTAAACAGTTTTACTTTTAAAATTGTCACTTTGCCCTAAATTTGATATGTTGACCTCTTGACCCATTATGAATACCAGATGCTCCTTTTCACTCCTGTTTTGCCCATTCTTAGTATTTCTATAACAATTGAAAGGGCTGAGTTGCTTTTCCCTGCAGGCGGTTGCTCCGTTCTTTTAACTATTGATCTCTTCTGAGTGTTGCTTATGGATTAATGATAATATTCATTATTTGGGGTTTGTTTTGATAAAAGGCATCGCACTCTAACCTCAGTTCAGTTGAACACTTAAATATATGACTAATTTCATTGAAGTACAATGCTTAAGTGTTTTTATGCAATGGTTACATGAGCCTTATGATGCTTGTCATATTTAGATTTCAATACATTGGCAGTTCTGAATTCCTTTGCTACCACAGTACTTCAAAAATACTTGATGCAGAAACAAGATGGGAAAGTCTGAGCTGTCTTTCCATTAGCTTACCTTTGGTTTTATGTTGTATTGCCAGATTATCTTAATTTGGGGCTAGCTCGAACTGATGGATGTTCATAACCACCATGCCAGCTGGCTGGCCCTGAAAATCACAATGCCATTCCTCTTGGTGCTGGGCAGAAACAGCACAACAAATTCTCTGCATTAATTTGATTTTGTTCCCTCCCTTATATATAGCTGGAATTAATTCTGAGAATCAGGAGAGGAGAGGGTTAAGGTTTTTGAAAGATCAGCTTGATTCTAATAAGATTTAAGGGTAAAGGGTAAAGCTTGAAGTGGTTTACCAGTGAGTTCACTCAGTGTTTCAGGATTTTGACTTTTTGAGCTTGTTCCCTAGCTAAAACCTGGATAAGTTTGCCACATTGTCTTCACAAATTCAGTTAAAAATATTACGTATGTTCACTTGCTGAAAGCAAGAGGAGAACAGATATGCAGCTTTGCTGCTCGTGCCTTCAGTCGCAGTGCCATAATCCTTTGCTTGTGAGTTGTTGTGTAACTGTTGCATACCCTGATCTCTGGCTTCCCTACTGATGCAGTTTTTAAATCCAAGTATTCTTCTTGGCAGGAAAGTCTACTCTCCACACCACTGTCACTGATGCATGTTTCAGCACCTGTTTCTTGGTCTGTACTGGGAGTTCTGGTTACCTTACTAACTTCAAAATTCTTAGTGAAAATCTGATTTTTATATCAGTATTGTAGAAAGATCTCTGCATGTCCTGCCTTGGTGGGCAGCAGTTTTTCACAAATCATCATGTAGCAAATGGCAGTGCTTTCTTTTACTCTGATTTAGTGGAGTTCTGTTGCTTACAGGTTTTTTAGTTTTGCCTTTCGGCCATGCAGGCATTGCATAGATTATTACAGCTAGCTCTACAATGGTGGTGCACATGGGAAAATAACCTCTGTTGAATGATTTTAAGCTTAATACATCTTTTAAGCCATACATTCGTATAACATTAATGTGAATAAATAAATTGTAAGCTTGAAAAGTGAGAGACTGAACTCCATGTATACACATTTATATCTCCTAGATAAGAGTCATAAGCAACTTCTGCTGAACATTCATTGACCACCTTTATATGGTAGAGCTTCATTTTTTTAAATCCACATTACAAGACAAAAATCAGATAGACTATTCAGTTGTTCAAATGCATACCTCAGTGTTACAATAGATGTTTTTGATTCCTCAGTGTTATCTAAGCTTTCTTGAGCTTTTTGTGGAATATTTCAAATTTGTAACGGGCTACAGATCCATCAGTTGTCTTGCATATAATCAATTCTCAGCCAGCTAAATAGGATTAATGCAGCTGACGGAATGGTACTATCTGAATTACCTATTTGCCACATTCTTCATCCATCTTGACCTATTTGGCAGAGGTGGATGGGTGAGTGAGGCTCACTAGGTCTCTACTTGATTCTCTGTTCTTCTGAAAGTTACCCTCAGGCAATTGAAGCTAAGCTGTGACAGCAAGCTCTTGATTTAAATTAACATTCAAGCAGCTAAGAAAAAGCAGCATTATCCTTAGTTACATTTTACACAATGTTTAATTATTATTTACTCCTTAGATGTCTAAAGATAGTAATAATTATTTGTTTTTAAATAATTACTGGATTGATTTATTTATATTTATTTATTTTTATCCTTTTTTATGCTTGGACCCAGGGAAACAGGACACTTGCTACAACCAGCCAATGTGTTAGGTCCTGGCTGGCAGCTTGGCCCCTGAGCATGGTGTTTGCATCTCCACGCTGTCAGATGTCTGTGCCTGTGTCCCTTTTGTTTTCCTTACTTATTACTGTATTTGGTTGTCAGCATAAGGTACTGATGGTCTCACTAATCTTCCAGCCTCACACTAATCACCTTGACTTTCTCCATATCTGAGACCATTCAGTGAGTGGCTCTGGGATTTTCCCATGTCTTCTGCTCCTCAAAATACAAGATTCCATCGTTAAGTTTTCTTTCTGTAAAAAGAAAGATGAAAACAGAGTGTCTGGGAAGTGGTGGGTGATGAGAGCAGAGTGGGGTCTGCCTCTTCTGGCAGTGGGTGGCTCACTTACTGCTGAAATCTTTAGTTTTCTTTAATATCTTTTCCCCATTCTGGTGAGAACACTGTTTTGAAAGGTCCATTGCTTCTTTTTTGACATTATGTAGCTCTTTTAACTTAATATCATAGAAATAAAAAAGGTAGGCCATGTAAGCAATTGACATCCTTGTGTGCACTTGGAAGACACGTTTAGCACAGATGTACAAAAGAAATGATACAGCCACACTTCAGTCTTCCAAAGCTGTCAGACAAATGATTCAAATAGATTGAATAGGTGATTGTTCTCCACATGTGGTAAACACCTAGCAATGCAAAAAATCATTTTTGAAATGCATGGAAAGAATCCAAAGGATTAAGTCTTGAATACAGATAAGTAAATGCTTTCTTTCTAAAATAACTTTTCTAGAAAGTGATCACTTTTTTGACACAAAGCCTTCTTCACTTCTGCTTTTATTTCAGCAAGTACAGAATGACTGAATTGCAAACATAATTTTTATTTTAAACATTTCAGCCTGCTGACTGTTTTTGTGGAACTATGTGTATGTGATGTCTCTTCTGAATGAAAAGCTCAGTATTTATAAACATTACTGATAACTAGCAAAGGAGAGGGTGTGCATCTATGTTACAGCTTTCCCATTCTGATACAATTTTCTAAATTTTTTTCCTGAGTATCCAGGTGTCTCCCTAAAACTGGGAAATAAAATTCTGGAACTGTGAACTGTAGCTTTCATTTTTATTTTATTGTGGTCATAGCTCTGCACTGTCTTCATGTTGACATGTTGCAGCTATTCATTTCTGTTAAAAAAAAATCTTTAAATAAGTTTATTTGCTAAATCAGTGGTTTTGCCAAGAAGAAATATTTCATGTAGTTTTGGCTTGGGGGAAATAGTGACTGGGTTTTGTGCTTTTGACCTAGGAGTTATGAATGAAAGTGCTTGGTTGAGCGTATAACTAACAGAAAGTTTGGCTCAGAAGGATGATGACATAGCTATTGTTTAATAATTTACCAGAGTAATTCACAACACTGCACACAATTAGTGATATTGTTAGACTTGGGTTTTACAGTCACTTGCTGGTGAAATTGCTTCTGGCTGCTGCCGGCTTTATCCTCTTAAAAATCTTACTTTTGAATAAATGCGTAGGTTAATGTGGAAGCAAAACACTTGGATACCCTTTCCTGTAAGATGCTGAGTTCCTTCATTTCTTAGATCTGTTAAGGATATCACAGAATCATAGAATCCTAGGGGTTGGAAGGGACCTTGAAAGATCATCTAGTCCAACACCCCTGCCAGAGCAGGGTCACCTACAGTACATCACACAGGAACGCATCCAGGCGGGTTTTGAATGTCTCCAGCGAAGGAGAAGGGCCTACAACTGTCCCTTCCCAGTCCCTCAATACACCATTATAACAATTCCCATGGTCTGGTGGTTTAGGAAGATTATTTACAGAACATCCAGGCATCAGTGTGTTTCTCAGAGGAGTAAATAATACTGAATAGCAGTGGGCATGGGTGATTGGATGATGAATCCTTTTTGATCAGGTATGGTTTGGTTTGGTTTTTTTCTTGATACTCCCCCAATATGCTTGTGATTGCATTGTGCATCCCCAGAAAACCTTCCATGCTGTATCAGAAACTTAAGTAGCTATGCAGCTGGAGTAGCTCAGCTGCTTAAAAAGGTGGGGAGAAGGTCCTTTGGATAAGAACCTGGAAGGCCAGATCTGTAATGTGTTATCGATGTGTTGTGTAAACTCTGAAAAATTGGGCATTAGTAACCTTATAGTCTTTTAACATCAATTGTTGTACAATTAATACTTGCAGCATTCAGTCCTGAAAATACCATAACTAACTGAAAATAAGTTCAGTGTAGGAAAAAACTGCTAAAGAAAGAATTGTGAATTTGGGAACCTTATCCTCTTCTCTGTGGGGCATGATCAGGGGTCTTACAGCAGCAGCCTTTGCACTGATAGTCTGAGCCACCTCAAAAACAGGTGAGAGAGGGGGAAGAAGAGGATTCTGTCTTGAAAACAAGGGATAAATTATCACCCAGGAAGAGCTGTACTCAATAGCTCTGTCCTTTGAAGCACTCTTGGTGAAGCAGTGCTGCTAGCTGAGTCATTCCCCCTGCTCTCACGGTCAAGTTAGTGCTACCAAGATAGCAATAGGCAGCTGGGAAAGCAGCTTCTGTTGGGAAATTGAAATTGCTGTTTTGTTTTCCTCTGGGACTAAGTTTCTAAGTTGGTAATGAAGGCCCTAGATTTTGTTTTGCTAAAATAAAACTGTTTATTTTTCACCTTTTAAATTTATCTAGTGTATGAATCAGTCCAGGTTAGGCTGACAAGCGTGCAGTTTATTGCTTTTGGAAATAGCAGGTTCATGCAGGGTAATGTGTGTGCAGGCAGACTTCCAAGGGAACTTGAGAGGAGGCTGGAAGCCCTGGTGATTGTGTTATACATCCTGCCAGGCTTGTTGGGTCGGCGTGAGGACTGATGTCTCCCAGTTCTCAGAAGAAGCCTGCTCTGGTGGCTCAGTGCACTCTAATAAGGAACACACAGTGGAGAAACAGCATGCTGTTTTAAGAACGCCCCTGATCGTGCCACTACTTTATGAGTCAGGAGAAAGTTCATTCCCTCCCACTGCACACTCCTGTCCTGCGTGACATAGGTTCTTTTATAAAAGCAGCAAAAGAAATGTCTTCAAAGCATCAAATGGTGCAAAAAATTACTGTCTGGCTCAAGGAATTTTTATTCTGTGTTGCTGTTGTAGGTTAGGATGGTTATTCAGCTGGCTTCCTGCCTGGTGTCCCACGTCACTGCTACACCTTAAAGAGGCTGAGGAGAAAATGCTAAAATGTAAGTCTTTGGATTTTAGTAAGATTTATAGATAGAACTGTAGTTTTTATAAATTTACATTAAATATAATCAAAGAAAATTTTTAACATGGCTTTTACACTGTGATGAAATAAACAGGTTTAGGATTAGATTTTCATTGTTCCCTTATTTAGATATTTGATTCTAGGCTCTCTCCTTTGAAAGGGGGCCCCTATTTAAAACAGTGTTTTCCGTAGAATGTACTTCATATTTTATCAGGCATGTCTGGCAACATAATTTTTTCCCACTCTTTCTTCAGGTGTTGCAAGCACATACAATAAAAGATATGTGTATGTATCTAAAGGAAATAAAATATGGACACTGACATTCTCTCCGGACCTTTCACGTAAAACTCCACTTGTTCTCCTGCATGGGTTTGGAGGAGGTGTTGGAATGTGGGCTCTCAATTTTGAAGATCTCTGTGAGAACAGGACCGTTCATGCTTTTGACCTCTTGGGATTTGGACGTAGCAGTAGACCACACTTTGACACGGATGCTCGGGAAGCAGAAAATCAGTTTGTGGAATCCATAGAAGAATGGAGAAAGGAGATGGAGATAGAAAAAATGATTTTACTTGGGCACAACCTAGGTGGATTCCTGGCTGCTGCCTACTCATTAAAATACCCATCAAGGTATGTGAATAATAAAGGAATGAAGGAATTCCTTTTCTGTGTTTGACTAGTGATTTAAACATAGATTTCATCAGGCTCTTCACAGATTAAGTAAAGGACTGTGCTGATTTAAACAAACTTTATATTGAATCTTAAACCCAAAGTATTAATCGTATGGTTTGTTTCCAGGTGAACAGGAAGAAGTAGATATGGTAAACATGCTTTTCTGTGTACTATTCTGTTCCTCTTTGTTTTTGTTCAGTACCCCCTTGCCATGTTATAAGATGAAATAGTAACGACCGTATTTATGGGTGAACGTTTTGTGACATCTCTGATCAAACATAGGTTTGTGAAGGGAAGATAGGCCTGTTTCTGACAAACTTCCCATTATTATGGATAACATTGAAACTTCTGAACATAATTCCCCTAGGTAATTTATGTCTATATGCTAGCAGTTGGCTTGGTGCCAGCATGATGATGTAAAAATTGTTTTAGTGACTGTTTGATTTAAATTGTCTGTATGCCACTTCTTATTTCTTCTTTGCAAAACAGCCCTGCTGCAGGAGTCCTGCAATTGTATTTTGTTAGTGTTTTCTGCACCACATTGTGGCCAACAGCTATTCCATTTTTTTTCTCTTAAACTAATAATTTGTCTCTTTTTTTGATACAGTCTGGCTATATAGCCCTTGGTGAGCTAGGATCCCACCAGCTGTGCTCATTCTGTATCAAAAAGGGACTTTGCTTTTGTTTAGATACACATGGTGGACTCCTGTGAAAAACTGATTATAAGTTTAGCTTCTCACATTGTATGGCAACTTCTGTATTATACAAAACATATCTTACTGTTTTATATTCACATTGATCTATACTGTATACATTTCTTTGTATTTTTTTCTAAAACACTTTGCCTCTTTCTTGCCATGTAAATGACAGCTGGCACATGCAGCTGGAAATGATGTGTGAAAGTAGGCGTGTGTCTAAATCCAGAATTGCAACGAAGAATCCTCTGCTCTGGGGATGTAAACCTGTTATCCTTTTGGGCATAAAGCAGCTTTTAGCTAACTGCAGTTAGTTTCTTGTAGGGATCACTTACAAGTTTCTTATCCATTCTTCTGAAGTATCGATAAATGGTGCTATCCCATCCTTGTTTCTGCCTCCTGCTGATTTACATCAAAAGTGACACTTTGTGTTTTGATTCCTCACTGTGCTTAAATTTTGGTTAGGTAATTCGGGGGTGTTTTAGTTTGAATTCTTACATTACTAACGTTTCCCTGAAGTTAGACTAACACCGTCAAGTTAGCAAATTGACTGGTAGGATCTTAAAACAGCATTGAATCAAGTGATAAATATAATCCAGCCAGATTATTTAACAATGCATTAGAGGTTTAAAGGCTTCTGGATACATATTGTTAAGTAAAGGTTACTAATCCAAGAAGGTTCCCATTTAGAATATTCCCAGGTGGTGGTGGATCATGATTTTCAAATACCACAACTTCTGGTCGACTTCCTGTTATCCTGGGTTATGTTTCAGGGTTGATTACCAAAAGGAGAAAAGCCAAATAGGAAGGAAAGTATTAAGAAAGGAAACACAAAAAAAATCTTGCTTTTTATTCATGTGTTATGTTCAATGTCATAATTTGTGCACAGAACGTGTGGCTGTCCTGAACAGCTCCTCATTGCTTGTGCTTCTTAGCCTCTGCTCTCTCCTGCTTGGTTTGCGCAGTTAAAATCTCCCCAGTCCTCTCTTACTATTGGTGTTTGCTGCTGTGTGCAAATGTGCTCATGGCTGAGCTGACAGCCAAGAAACATCTTTGTGAGCTTAATACCTTTCAAGCACAGATTTTTGGTTTCCCAACTGATTATAGTCCAGACATAGTCTTCGGAATCACTTCTGACATTGTTTTAGGCACTAAGCATTCTGTGATGTTAAATCTCCTGGTTTTGAAAGAGAAGGAACTCATGAAGAAAAAAGTAAAGATGATGAAGCTTGCATGGATAATTACCTTAAATATGCAAAACTATAGTTAAGAGTAACTTTTTCAGAAATCTGCAGTATCTAGGACAGTTAAAGTAGGTGTTACTATGAGATTAAACAGAAATGGACCATTCCAATCTACCAAGACGAAATAGATTTTGTGCTTGAAGGGACTCACAACATGAAGTGATTAATAGTGGCATGTGCTGGAGACTCCTACTGTGCTCTCTGTACTGAGATTCCTTTGAGTACTAATTTTATAAATTGTGTCTCTGACATTTCTATCATGACCTGAAATCAATAAATTTAGAAAACATCTGCTAATTTTGCTCTGCCTCTCTCAGTTCAAATTTTACTTCGCTAAGTTGATTTTTCAGATAAATTGCATCTCTTCTTATAACAGAGACCTTAGATGACTTGGAAAAGAAAGGCTTTTAGCAAGTTTACTTAAATGAAACATACAGTTATCTTCCTTTCTCTCAAATTAAACTGCTCCTGCAAATAATACTGACTGTACATATAGATTAGGCTACTTTTAAAAATAGAAGCAAGAGTGTCCTTTTTCTCCTATGTGTATGACAGTGGGTAGCTATTGAATACCAAGATTCTCTTTTTGGTATGAGCTTCCAAGTTTCTGTTGTTCATACATGTGATTGATTAGTTGGAATTCAGTCTCTCCCTAATTAGCAGTTGAGAGCAAAACCATTGATGAATCAGAAACTAGGTAATAAGCCACTATGATAGAAGTGACTAGAACAGGTTGCGTAGTCCACAGATAGCGTGTTTCTGTCATACTCAGTTGAAGACAAATTAATGTACTCTGAACCTTTTTTGCCAACAGGGTCAAACATCTTATCTTAGTGGAGCCGTGGGGTTTTCCAGAGAGGCCTGACAATGCTGAACACGAAAGACCAATTCCAATATGGATCAAAGCACTAGGAGCTATATTGAGTCCATTTAATCCATTAGCTGGGCTGAGGATAGCAGGACCTTTTGGTGAGTTTTAGCTACTCTTAAATACTGTTTCTGTTTTCATTGAACATAAACATGGGGCACATACCCCATTAAGATAAGTTTAGTTGCAAGCCCATATCTCCAGAGAAAAAAGTTGGAGGAGCAAGTGGCAGAGGTGGAAGAAAAATGAGCTTTCTGGGACAAGAGGGCAAGTTCTTTCTATTAGAAATACTAGTATGGTAGTTTATAGCTACCTACATTATATTATTTTAGGATACAGTTACAGTGAGTCAGATGATGTGGACATCTGTTAGGGAAGCCTGACAAAGAGACACAAATGTGAAAAGGTTTTTTCTGGTTGCCTCCAGTCACAGTCCATTTAGTTTCCCTTCCAACTGCAGTTTGATGAACAAACAGGATTTCCAAATTTGGTTAACATCAGAAGGCAGTCTCGCATAAACTCATTTGTCTTTAGCCTGAGTTTAGAGAAGTTAAATTGAAACTGGGTTCTTTCCATTAGCCATTTTCTTATTACTCGAGCAATTTTTGTGGGTCTCACTGGTGTCCTGTATTACAGTGGCAGCCTATCCTTCATATTTCTGTGTTTCTTCAACTGCAGTGATGAGATGTTAGGTAAACTCTATATACCCTAATACTAGGACCAGGTAGGGATGACCAAAAACACTACAGTTTTGGCTCATGTGGGGAGAAAGGTGTGGTCAAATCTTAAATTCATCATATATATTCCTTCTAGAGGGGAAGGAGGTTACTTGTCTATTACTCTGTGTACTACAGGAGTATCTGCCGCAGAGGCTTGGAAAAAGATAACCTTCAGGCTCATCACAAGTTACAATTAACTCACCTCTTCATCCTTTTTAGTATTCAGTCTGAAGATAAACTAGTGACATTTCTAGCCTTTATTTACATTTAAACCACATCTGTTTCCTAAATCTCTTTCTAAAGAATGTATGTTTTAATATGCTGATCTATTTGATTGTTTTTGGCAGTGTGACAAAAGTAGTTTTTCAGACAAGCAACAGGTTTTGTACAAACAGATTTCCTTTTTAGCTAATTCAGTTAACAAAACAACCTGAAGCATATTGATTGATAAGCACCAATTTAATGCCTTTTATCCAATAACAAATGCATGCGTAAATCAATCCATGTGGAAGAGTTCAAAACTGAAGTTGTTTCCCTTAGGAAGTTAAGTGCAGTCAAAACCACGCTGCAGAAGCACACTCTGTCTTAGCAAGGTATCCTCAGCTTAGCTTCTCTCATAGGTTGCTGTGGAGGGCAGTGCTTTTCAAAATTTTTCATCCATTTCTCACTCCACATGTTAAAAATGTTTTCCGTCATCAGCTTAATGTGCAATTCTAGACAGGTGAAGCATTGTTCTTAGAGAAAGGTCAGTTTAAACCCTGGGCAGGTGTAGCTCTCTGATCCTCACTATAAAGCCAATTGCTCGTGTTCAAAGATATGAGTTAGGCACTAAAATGTGAGTCATGTTCTTTGGGATATCACGATGGTATCACATGGGTATTTAATCAGAACCTCAGTTAGCTATTTAAACCTAGGATAGAGAAATAAGAGGAATATTTTCTTTGATTGGTTTCCAGTTAGTTGATTTGCGTGTATTCCTTCACTTAACTGGAACAGTCACCCAGGAGGCTCACAGTGTAGACAGGGGTTTGGTGCTTAGATTGGGTTTGTGAATTCTGTTTATGGAGCTGAACACCTAAAAATTTCTCAGGACAACAGAAGTGTCACTGTGACCACTCCCTTTTTGTGGAACCCAGAGTCTTCAGTATTACTATTTATTTTAGAATTTCCATAGGCGCTCTGGAAAATATCAGCCAGACAATTGAAGGTGTCTTCATAAATATTAGGAGAAGAAACCAGTGTGATTTCATTCCAAAATTTGTTTCAAGGTGCCTCGACTCCTTGTTTCATTCTGCTCTGTAAATGCCCAAGGAAGGAGAAGGGTTCTTTGATTAGACAAAGCACTGTTTATCAAAACGGAAAGTGAATTCTAAAATACAGTAACTTTTAGTCCCCTCGTTATGGAAGTGGGGATGCTGTGGCCTCTGTGCTGATAGCAGGAGAAGACACAGAATTAGTCTCTTCCAGATACTCTTATTCCAAGCCAACTGTATCATTTGTGTTCAAAAAACCCCAAACAGACAGACAGAAAAAAGACAGAAGTCCAGCAGTTGAACTCTTCATAGAGAAAATGGAAGCAGCAGAGCAAATTGCAGAATGTTTGTAAAACCTTCATTGCTTCAGGACTTAAATGTCTGTTTCGTAAGGAAATAATTTTCTCTTGCACTCTAGTAGTTTTCTAAATGGATTTAAAGCATACATAAGGGCATGTTGTGATAATCTAGTCTCAAGGTTACAAAAACATGGATCACTGTGACAAGGTCTACATAAATAGTACCAGGCCTTTGACCAGGGAGAGGTGGGGAGAAGTGATGTCATAATTGCACTGTATTTTGAGTTGATAAACTCAAGTGGTAAACTGTGAGCCTATCGCTTCAGGGATGAGTAATATTCTTAGACTAAGATTAGCGTTTGATGAGACTCTTGTCCCAAAGATCCATCTGGTCGACTAGAAGAGGCTTCTTCCTTAAAGAAGTGATTCAGAATAGGAGCTTAACTTTAGAAAGCCTGAGCTGTCCCCCAAAGGGACCCCTTTCTCTGCTGTGGCAGTTAGGAGAGCATGGGGACAATAGATTTCCTAGACTAAATCTCTTAATTTGTACCAGTTCTTGTGTCTTACACTCAAGTCAAGCTTTCTATACCTGCTTTTCAGCATAGACTTCTGTTCTTTCAACTACACACTAGTTAGATGAACTGTCTTCAGAAGACTGTTCTGTAAAAGGAAAGCACAGACTTACCTAAGGAGGAAAAACAACCCAGCTTTTCCAGCAGTGTGTTCTGGTTCTGAAAGGTGGGATGCTTTTGGCCCACCCAGTGCTGCCGGAGCAAGGAGAAAGATAAGTGTTGGTATTGTATGAGACTAAACTGGTGGCAAGAAGATCCTCTGCCTCGTCCTTTTGCTAGTCCCCTTTGCTGCAGTGGCCCTTCTCAAACATTCTTCATATGTACTCAGCAGGGATTGAATTACCTCTCTTCTGGTGCAGCATAAAATCCCTTAGAATACCTGTGTTTCATTCCTGTGTGGTGTAATGCCGTCATGTTTTCCTAAGATGTGCAAGTGGTTTAGAAGTTATCAAGCTTAGCCATGAGTTTCGAGGGAATGTGTTTGGAGGGTTGTTACGAAAAACGTTAGGCCATCTGATAAAGTTGTCCATCCTAATTCCTCCTCTAATAGGGTTTTCTGTTTTAACAGGATTAAGCCTTGTTCAGCGTTTAAGACCAGATTTCAAGCGAAAATATTCATCGATGTTTGATGATAACACTGTGGCTGAATATATCTATCACTGCAATGTACAGTCACCTAGGTGAGTATGAGTTCCAGTGTAGGTTTTGAAGTCTTTCATCTACTGAGTGCCTGCTACTCCCTCCAATGGCCATGACAAGAGTATTTTTTAAACATTGTAACATTTAATCTGTTAATTGAAGTAAAAAATAGCATTGCACTTTTTTCGAATTTCAGAAACTGAAAAATGTAAAAGATGTCCTAATTCTATGTTTCTTCTAAACTACCTGTGTGAGAATCTGAGAAAGTTTGGGCACTAATTTTTAATTAAAAATAGTTACAATGGTTTAATTTATAAGGGATTTCTTAAAAAACTTTAAAAATAAGACATTTAATTCTTTTAAGTGTTATCACTCAGTATGGTAAAAACTTAGACTCTTGGTGTTGAAAATTACATGCAAATCTTAAAAATTTTATTTCTTAATAGTCAAAAATCCCAGCCTCATGTACTATTGCACTGTGTTAAAAGGCACAGATACTCTGATTTAGAGGAAAGGCAGATCCAATGGAAATTTAATTGTTTTTACCCTTTTGAATTAATTTAAGTGGTGAAACAGCTTTCAAGAACATGACTATTCCTTATGGATGGGCGAAAAGGCCAATGCTGCAACGGATTTCCCAAATGGATCGAGACATTCCTATCACTGTGGTCTATGGAGCACGTTCGTGTATAGATGGCAATTCTGGCAGCACTATCCAGTCTCTGAGACCAAATTCATATGTGAAGACAATAGTAAGTTGACTTTTAAAGCAGTTGTTTGTTTATTGTGACTCCACTGTGACTAGTGGAGTCCCTCAGGGGTCAGTACTGGGACCTGTACTATTCAATATTTTCATCAACGACCTGGATGTCACAAAACTGGGAGGGGTGGCTGACACACCAGAAGGTTGTGCTGCCATTCAGCGAGACCTGCACAGGCTGGAGAGTTGGGTGGGTAGAAACTTAATGAAATACAACAAGGACAAGTGTGGAGTCTGCATCTGGGAAAGAACAACCCCATGGATCAGTACAGGTTGGGGTCTGACCTGTTGGAGAGCAGAGAAGGGGAAAGAGACCTGGGGGTCCTGGTGGACAGAAGGATGACCATGAGCCAGCAATGTGCCCTTGTGGCCAAGAAGGCCAATGGCATCCTGGGGTGCATTAGAAAGGGGGTGGTTAGTAGGTCAAGAGAGGTTCTTCTCCCCCACTATTCTGCCTTGGTGAGGCCGCATCTGGAGTATTGTGTCCAGTTCTGGGCCCCACAGTTCAAGGACAGGGAACTGCTTGAAAGAGTCCAGCACAGAACCACTAAGATGATTAAGGGAGTGGAACATCTCCCTTATGAGGAGAGACTGAGGGAGCTGGGTCTCTTTAGCTTGGAGAAGAGGAGACTGAGGGGTGACCTCATTAATGTTTATAAATATGTGAAGGGGGAGTGTCAGGAGGATGGAGACAGGCTCTTCTCAGGAATGTCCAGTGGCAGGACAAGGGGGAACGGGTGCATGTTTGAACATAGGAGGTTCCGGGTGAACATAAGGAAGAACTTTTTCACTGTCAGAGTGACAGAGCACTGGAACAGGCTGCCCAGAGAGGCTGTGGAGTCTCCTTCTCTGGAGACATTCAAAACCTGACTGGATGCATTTCTGTGTGACCTGTTCTAGGTTGCCCTGCTCTGGCAGGAGGGTTGGACTAGATGATCTTTCAAGGTCCCTTCCAACCTGTAACATTCTGTGATTCTGTACTGTGTGGATTTGTTTAAATCATATCCTTTTTTTTTTCAATACCAACTGTGGAAATGCTGGCCCTTTGATTTAAAGCCCAGGGTAATAACTTCCGATTTCTGTAACAGAGAACAAGTTGTTAGATCAGAAAAAAACCTAGAAAAAAGGATTGAGTTCCAAGAGTAAAAAAGAAACTTATTGTAGCACTAGAAGCTGAGATAGATCTTTGAGCAAGGTCGATCTTCTGTGCTACAAAGTATTTTGCTCTGCACTGTGCTAATACAAGTAGGTTTTGTGGTCACTGGTAAGTATCTGGGGTTTGGCCAGTGTTTTAAAACCACTGCAGTCTTAAAATCTGCATATATGTAGGGCATAGTGAAGAGGCTCTCATAAACTGTTCTAATCTGTCTGTATAATGCTTTTATTTCTCTGATAGGAGAATGATTTGTACCTGGTGCTTAGGTTCTTGTAAGCATCTTTCTTTAAGTCATTAAAAAAATACCTAGTGTTGTCTTCCTAGCTAATACATTCCTGTTTAGAGGTACGGCATTATCATTTATAATGTGTGTACTTGCAACTTGATGTGAATGTGCACGCTGCATTTTTTCTTGATTTCTATAAAAACAAACGAATTCAAAAGTGTTCTTCACGCATTGTCACATCAGTCAGCTGTGATAACTGAATATGCATATATGTTACAGTGCCGTGAGGTGATAAAATGTTTGAATACACCAGCTGTCTTCTTACTGATGTCTAGATGTATCTGGACAGAAGTGTATAATATGTGAAGTCAATAGTATACTATAACAAGTAATTCAAATAAAATTTATAACCTTCATATAGCTGGCATCAGAGCTGGAACTCAGAGAAAAGACATATTTATTGAACTGTTTACGTGTGTTAGAGAGCACAAATAGTCTAATAAATGTTGACATCCAGACTGAAAGTGTCACTTAAGTACTTAACCAGAGAGGAAGTTGTAACAGAAAGTCACTGTTAAAAAGTGTACAACAAATTGTTTGGATAAGCATATACCATTCAGGCAGATTTTTCCAGTCTGGTCAATTGCTTTAAGAAGGAACTGTGGAAAACTTTATTGTATTCCAGGTCAAAATTTTGGCAAGCCAAATACAGATTCTAAAAGGTAAATTGGAGTGGTAGAAATTATAGGGACACTAAAAAAAAAAACGTAGGATGGAAAAGGTTCACATGAGGCAGAGACTTGGACTGGTACTGCCATCTTTGGTAAAATGCACAGAGGTTCTGAGGGTTTATTACGTGTTTTATTTCGAATTAATTAATTTTTAATTTGAATTTGTGAGCTTTTTAATGCAATAACATAGCTATACTTTTATGGGCTTCAATTAGAGACTTAAGAGGCAGTATTTTAATAAAAGGAGGGGAAAAACAGATTTAAATAGAAATTACTCTTGGACTGATTATAAAATGGAAAGAAAATAAGTCCAGTATCTTTGCTGTTCACTATGGTGATGGCTTGCTTCATACCAGTTTTGTCAGAGAATGATAAATTGTAGAAATAGGATAACCATCCTGTGTATGGTTACTTAAGCCCTTAATTTTGTTACGTAGCTGCTGTGAAATAATCTAGTTCACAAATGTCAGGCTTTCCCCCCATATACTGTATCATTTGGATTTTAGTTGTCCCTGCTTAACACAGTAGTCGTTAATTCAGAGGATTGAAATCTGCTCCCACAAGTCTAGAAAATCCCCGCTTCTGAGTTCGTAATCATTTATCCTGGTACCTTCTTTAGACTCTTCCATATCATTTTTATAATAAGAGAATACAAATAATTTGATGCTCTCTCTAAGATGAACATTTACAGAACTAAAGAGCAATCCAGCAGAACTATTTGGAGAATGAAGGGCATGAAGATGAATCGGAAGTTTGATGTGCAAAGCACATTCTCCTAAGTTTGTTTTGCAGTGACTTGTATCAGCTTGAATGGTGTTTTTCTTTCAGCAAGGTCTGCAGTTGAATAAGCAGTAATTTTACCCTATTTCCTTATGTAGCAAAGTCCCTTCAACGGGTGGAACAAGGTTTCCTTTTTCCTTATGTTTACAGTCCTTTTCAGGCTGTATGGTACCACCTCCTGGCAGCAGTTGTGCTGACTGCGTTACACAAGTGATTTGTTCCAGTTTCAAAACTTTTCTTTTCAAGTAATAACATATCAAGTTGGTAACATGTAAAAGTCAGGTTCTTCCCATATCCCAATATTTATTTTATGTGTTTATTATATTCCTGTGATTTTTTACCTATTTCTTCACCTTTGTCCTCCAGGCTATCCTTGGTGCAGGTCATTATGTGTATGCTGATCAACCTGAAGACTTCAATCAGAAAGTGAAAGATATCTGTGACTCTGTGGACTGACTGTGTTCTGTTCTTTAGAAAGTCATATCACAGATAGCATTTAATAACAATACTCTCTAGGAAATTGCTAAAGAACACAGAGCTAATGGAACAGGCTCTGTTTGCACACTGTTTCTTCTCAGAAGCCATTTGCACACTTAAACCACTGAGTGCCTTCTTTGGGGCGTATAGGGAGGTTTGAAGCAAACTTTGTACAGCTTTGTTTGAGATTGGTATGTAGATTATTGACCTGCCATATATGAAATTACATGTAACTTTTAAAACTAGAATTTTCTTCTGAATTTGATTGAATTTTGCACAAGTTGGATTCTCTAAAAATATGGAATTCTCCACTAACACCAAGAACTGTATCACTACAGATACAATGTATAGAATGCAATTTGAGTCTTCTATAAACATTCGTATTTTTTAGTTGGTGTTTCATAGCAGGAATATGAAGTTACTTCCATACTCTAAATATTTTTGGAATCCAGAACACCATATACAATATTTTAAGAGGGTATGGGTTTTTTTATTAGAGCGATAGCAGCTTATGAAGCTGATTTTGGGAGAGGGGCAGGTCCAAAATAATGAGCAATGTCTGTCACTGAAATACATGTGTTAGTTTGTAAGAAATTTGGGCTTAGTGTTAGGAAATCTTTCTTCTACTGGATTTTATTTCCATTTAAAGGCATATTTTTCTGTCTGTGCAGTTTTTACGGAAGGCTCAGTTTGTAAGAGTCAATGATGTCACCAGCACTCATGCTTCCATATATATTTTTTGATATGTAGATTTCAGTGATTTAAAATACAGAAGATGGCTTGTTAGTTTCTCCATCTATTTTTAACACATTACTGCAAAATTTATCACTAGCCTAAAGCTAAGAATTGTAGATAAGTTGACAAGATTTTGATTAGGGCTAGGGAATGACTGTCTGGATAGGGAGCATAATTCCCTTTTTCTTTAGGTAGAAAACCCAGTCCACCTTTTAGTAAATTCAGGGTAGAGGAGAGGCAGAGGGAGAATATTGGTGTTCTCTAGTTGGGAGCTACAACTGGTTAGTGTATTTCAGTTAGCATGCAACCTCCTTATAGGAAGGATCATCACTGGAATGAGTAATACCACTGTAACAAATTGTATGTTTTGAAGATTCTTTATATAATTATATATTTTAATTGAGTATTTCAATATCAGAGATAATCCAGTCTCTGCATCTTTTTGAAATTGTGATTTGATACTAGTTCTTCACATGCTTAGTAAATTATATTAAGCAAAATACTTTGTCACTTTAAAGCCAAATTATGTGGTGGTTTGTTTTTTAACAAGTTTACATAAAACTGTTGATCCGCTTTTGGATATTAAATTGACTACTAAAGAGTTCTTGATACTTTTATACATAGAGAATTTGAATTAATGGTAGCACTGTCTTAAAGCTTGAGTGGAATTCTGTGCATTTTTTTCTCAAATTAAGGAATTGTTGCACATATTTATGATGTGGAAGGCAAAGATACCTAAAAAGTTCAGGAATTACTCCAATTATGTTCCCAGCCAAACATAATCTCTCTGTTTCTGACGGAGATATGTATCTATATGGTGCTATGTAAGCATCAAACAGTCTTTGTGACTGCCTTGTCTGGTAGCACTTAATATCTAACAGGCTAAAGATTTTAATTAAAATTAACTATTGAATGAAATTACTTTTTTTGATTAGCAGATGCCCCAATTTTGAAACAAGATTTTGGCTTATTTGCTAAAATCTTGAGTTCAAAGTGGAAAATCAGAATAGCAATTGTATTTTTAAATATAAGCTATGAATAATCAGTCATGCCACCATTTAGGTGGATGGCTTCAGTATGTATTTTTTCACCCTTTTCAGTGTCTAATTTGTGTTTATCAACTTAAACAGCTGTTTCAATTGTGTGCAAAAACCTAATGCAAAAATGTATTTTGAGTGTTCCCCAAAAAACAAAGGGTGAAACAAACCATTGGTATTTTCAGATAGCACTTACTGATGGGTATTCTAGATTCCACATCAAAAAATGGAAGGATAGGTAAAAGTTGCACACTGAATGTGAATATTGTTTTAAATATCCCTTGTTTTTTCAGCTTATTGTACTAATAAGAATTATTGCTTACGTTTTGCACAATAAAAAAAAATTTAAATGTTATGTTTGAGTAATATTAAGACTTGATGTTGCTTTTGTAAAAATTACGTGTAATTAAGCACTAGAAATCAAGAGTAATTAATATGTTGAGCTAAACTATCCAAAATACATTAAAATAGGGTAATGCTGGTTTTCAAATGTCTCGATGTTCTTAGGTTGTCTTGTATTTAACTGAAACTGGTAAGCATTTGTCAACAAGTAGCTGCAAGCTCAGAATGCTGATTGTATATACAAAGAAAATGCTTGTTGATTGTCTTCCAGGCAGTATTGGATACTACTGTGAAGGTCAAGATGGAATTCTGAATATCTTGTTATGTGCAACATAACCCATAAAGTTACTTTAATAAACATCACAAGAGGTGCCAAACAGAAAATGAATGGCCCGTACTGAAAAGCCTTGGGAGCTAGACCTTTTGAGAGCAATTGCTGTCTAGGAATAAGCTCAGTTTCTCCAGAAGTTCTGTTCAGTGTGATGACCAGTTGCTTAAAGGTACTGCAGCGAGCACTGAACACTGATGGTGCTATTTTTATTACAGTGCTACAAAATAAGACAAGGGTCACAGGCATAAAGGCACCCAAAGATCTATCCCAGTCTGGCATCAAAATGAAGACAGCTATGTACCAGAGGCTAAGCCATAACAAAAAGAAGCCAAAATATTAATAAAAATCCAAGATTAACTGTCAGAGTCTCCAGGACATGCTCTTCTTCCTGAGGTTGTTGTGATAAAATTTTATTAAAGTAACTTAGTAATATTTTGTTTGCGTGGCTGAGTTCGTCTTGTTACTTATTGAACCCTGCTAGATTAGATTTCAGTTCTGAAAAACTGATTTTCAGAGAAGTAATTTATTGATAAGACTATAATAAAACATTCACAACCATCACAAGCAAGTCCCTGTTTGTATCTGATTGTGAAATGGAAATGGAGAATGTGAATTCATAGGTGTTGAGCTTGGAAAAATGAGTCCAAACAGGAGAAATGCCATCATCTGGCCTTACTCAGATTCAACCAATGCTGGCATTTCTTTTTAAACCTTACCTTTTTAAGGTTGCTACGACTGTTTGTGCTGAACTGATGCAACAGTCTCTGTCTGAAATGCTCTCTGTGGTCCATTGTGGTTCCTCAAATTCCCAGCCCTTCCAGATCACAGTTATTCAGCTTTCTGACTGGGAGTGAGGCAAGATTAAATACAATAAAAACATCTGCAATCAGTGTGTGGTCAGACACATTCAGGAATGCCTGTTTTGCTAGCGTTCATTAAAATGTGAGCCTCAGGGAGCCTGAAGTGAATAGTCAACTGCTGTTTAAATGGGTAATTTCTGGGGGCTCCTCCACGTCTGTCATTTTGTTGGGTTCTTTTACATTGGGCAGTTCAGCATCAGCCCATCCTGTAATGGTTAAGCATGGCAGCGCACCCAAGTTGCCAGAAGCCTTCATCTGGGAATTATTTTGTAGGAAACAAAGGAAACTTGTCAAAAGGTGAGTCACTCAGGGTAACTGGAGAGAGACATGTTTTAGTTGGACTGGTAAGGTCAGAACAGGTGTGTGCAGCAACTGCTTTCTGGTATTAGTGGTAGGTGAAAATGTATATGTACTTAATTTGCAGTAGTAATTAGCAAAATGAAAGTGGTGATGACACAAAAATTTAGGTGTTTACTTGTATTTTATGATTCCCTCATAGAGGAAAGCTAGGAAGCTGAAACAGCTTGTTTTTGAAAGTGAGGTGAGGACTGTGAGGGGGAGTGTGAACCCAAAAGTACGCTAAGAAGTAGATGTGCTTTGAAAATGAACTACTGCAGAAGCAGAATCTCCATATATTTACAGGTCTATTTCTGCACTCTTGAATTCACCAACTTGATGTGTAAATAACTGGAGCTGTGTGTGGAGCAAGGTGAGGCTATCACTTCCTTTGCAGCTTTGTGATATTTAAATGCTTACCTGATAACCAGCAGCCTTTCTGCTTTGCCTTTAAATAAAGACATTTACATTCACTCAGAGCTCAAATCTAAAATGGAGGCTAAACAGCTCAGTGGATACAAATCCCCCAGCTAGAAAATCCCTCTGAAAGGGGGATTATTGCTCACTTTTACCCCAGGTTCATGCTCTCCTTGGTGCTTGCCAGGGGAGAGATTGATCTTCCTCAGTTCGTCCTGCTGAACACTGAACCCCTGTGTTTGACCAGTGGCCAGTTTTGCCTCCTGAGTGTCCCCAGTAGAGGCTTCAATAAATACGGGGTTAATGAAAATACCTATTCTGCAAACACTCCACTGAGTGAGGATGTGCAGGTCAAGATGCTGGTAGTGGGGCGTGAGGGAGAAGGACCAGCACATGATGACTCCTGGAAGCGGTGGGATGATGAGCCTCATCCAGCCCTTGGCTCTGGTTTGTTTCCAGGCTTGCAGGCCCTGAGCACTGTGCCACTGTCATCTCTGCTTGCTGCATGCCCCTGACTCACAATCTAGTTACCCCCATCCAGCTGCCCTGAACTTTGAGCCTCTTGGCCACCTCCAACACCTCTGTCCAAGCGATCCTCTGGCAGTTAGCGTGCAGGTGAAGCCTTCAGGAACAAGCAACTATTTCTGTAAAGAAACTTTCCAGGGTGATAGTGGGTGCGGGTAAGGCACAGACAAAGCTGAGGAGATAACCTGCCAGCCAGCTCATCTGCCCACACCAGCTCCTGCCCAGCTTTCAGCCCCTCTCCATGCCCTGCAATGCACCTGGCATGCAGCAGGCTCCCCTCTTGAGGAACACCTCTCCCTGGCCACAAATCCTGATGCTTTCCTTCCTGGAGACCTCCTTCAGTCCCTTTGCCTGTGGGTAACTTGCTGCTTTGCACAGGCAGGATCAGGCTGTGCTGGGACTCTGCAGCATTCCATAGCAGCTGCCAGGCTGTGTGGTATCTGCCGTGGTACCTACCATGAGTTAGGGTCATGCCTTGTTCATAGAAAACAAGAATTCAGGTGTGCCACAGAGGCTGTTGTCACCAAAATGTTGCATAAACTATTTTATTTTTTTGTAAATACTGGCAGATTTCAGCAGTAATTTGGGGGACAACTATGAACCACACAGCAGTGTTTGCCTAATGTAGAATGTCAATAGATTTGATTTTAAAAAAGATATAAAAATAGTTTTGACTTCAATGATGAAGGGCTAGTGAGAAGTTGTGTTTATTTTTTCTCTGGTGATATCTGGAGACAGATGAAAATCGAGCCAGGTGAATGAATCCACGCTCTCATTGAGTCACATATTATCATAGACAAATTATTACAAGAGCATTTATGTTGGCTCCTTAAGGGCAAACCTGCTTCCAGCTGGGGCTGCGTGTCCCCACCACCCCAATATCTCTATGCCTGCATTGTTGGCAATGCAGAGGGGTTTGGCAGGAGCAAGGAGGGAAGGGGAGGCTCTCACCTCCTTTCCTCCGTCAGCTGGGAAGCAGTGGCTCTCACCTCCTTTACTCCATCAGTTCTGTTCTGTTCCTACTAGAGGAGAAGTGGCGCTCCCAAACTACCCTGACACCCCCTCCGGGCTCCTGCTTCTGCATGGTGCTGCCTTGAAGGAAAGAGCTGCATTGCAATTTCTTCTTCCACACCTGATAGATCTATAGAATCCTAGATTCATTTTGGTTGGAAAAGACCTTTATGATCATCAAGTCCAATAGTCCAAGATACCTGTAGGTACAGACAGGGGTAAAACAGGAATTTCATCTATTTGATTCAGCCCTTTCATAAAGGAAAGAGAGGGTCATGGATGAGGTGAGTGTGGTGTGGTCCCTTTAACGTAGATCTCTGTAGTACTGTATCAGTGTTTTATTTATCCTAATGTCTTTTCACAAGGCAGAAATGAAGCACATGCAGAAAGACTAGACATTGGAAAGAGGAGAGGGAGCACAAATGAACCTCCTCTGTTATTACAGACCGGCCCCAGAATGAGAATAAATGGTGGCAAGAGAAAAAAAATAACTGCAACGGAATTATTAAATAAGGGGCAACTTTTAAAGTGGCTCCAGTCTGGCTTCTAATTTTGTTCCTGTAATTTGATTGTGGGTTTAAATGGGACTGCTTAGACATTAGCTACTTGATCTGCAAGCAGCAGCAGGTATGCAGTGCAGAAGTATGTGCTGGGGCAGGGCCAGGGGCATGCTCTGCCAGGGCCACCCGGGCCTTGCCAGCCTGCTGGCAGGGAGGCAGGGAGGGCTGCCAGCACCCCAGCTGCAGAGCGGGGCAGAAACTCCCTTTGCTTCAGTGAGGCTGTGATCCGCGGGGTTGAGACCCCCAAAGATGGGGAGAGGGTGAGGGCTGTGTGGGGCACAGGAGGTGGCTGAGGCAGGGGGATCCCCCCAATCTATGCCAACCTGCCCTCTCCATACACCCTGCTCACTCTGGAAGATGCAGCTGGCTGTGCCCTAGGATAAGCAGTGGCAGCTTTACTGCTGCTTCCCCAGTTATCCCCAGCAAATTTTGTAGTGGGATTGTGTGTGTCCATGCATGGGTGTAACAAAAAGGAGTGTGAGGAAAGCAATTATAGAATCATTTTGACTGGAAAAGACCTTTAAGATCACCAAGTCCAACCGTTAACACAGCACTGCCAAGTCCACCACTATGCCATATCCCCAAGCACCACATCTACACATCTTTTAAACACCTCCAGGGGTGGTGACTCAGCCACTGCCCCGGGCAGCCTGTGCCAGTGCCTGACAATCCTTTCAGTGAAGACATTTTTCCTAATATCCAATCTAAGCCTCTCCTGGCACAACTTGAGGCCATTTCCTCTTGTCCTATCACTTGTTACTTGGGAGAAGAGACCAACCCCCACCTCGCTACAACCTCCTTTCAGGGAGTTGTAGAGAGTGGTAAGGTCTCCCCTGAGCCTCCTTTACTTCAGACTAAACAACCCCAGTTCCCTCAGCCGCTCCTCATAACACCTGTGCTCTAGACCCTTCACCAGTTTCGTTGCCCTTCTCTGGACCCACTCCAGCACCTCAATGTCCTTCTGGTAGTGTGGGACCCAGAACTGAACACAGTACTCGAGATACAGCTTCACCAGTGCCGAGTGCAGGGGGACGATCACTGCCCTGGTCCTGCTGGCCACAATGCTGTACAAAACAAGAGCAGAATTCATTATCGAGGTATTATTGGCCCATTAGTTAAAAAAACCCAAACATTTATCAGTTATGGCTACAGCAACCTATTAGGCACCAGCAGCCTAGGCCAAGAGCAAGTGTATCTCCAGCTTTTGTTGCAGCCTGTGGCCACTACATGTCACTGTTAGGACAGTGTGACACGGGAAGGGCTGGCTGAGGGTTGTGCAGCCCGGTGGGGACAGACCCCGCTGTCCCCAAGGGAGGGACCACACCTGTGGAGATGGGCTGTGGGAACCCACCACCCGAGGCCTGTTGCCCCCCTCGGGGGCAAAGCAGCCCAAAGGCTTAGTGCCTTCTGCAAAGATAGGTTGTCCCCGAAGTGATGGAAATGTGGAGTCTGAGCTGCATGTTTAATTAAAAGGGTGGTTTTTTTCTGAGAGAGGCACCGAAGTAGCACTTGGTGTTGATAGCTGGGGACAAAGGAGTTGAAAGTGCCCCTCTGGCCATTCCCAGTCATCTCAGTCCTCACTGGGGCAACTGGGGCAACACTAGCTGCTACCGAAGGAAAGGGACAGTTCACCAGACCTTGCTGGTTGGGCTGTTGATGGTGGGAGCTGAGGCAAAGTAAGGCTGCTTCCCTCACATCAGTTACCCCACCCAGGACGGTGACCTGTTGGGGAGTGGGATCTGACCCCACCACAACTGGAGCATGGGGCTGGCTAGGATGTTGAGGGTGCCATGCAAGCCTGTGAGGACTGAAACTCATCCCACAGTTTAGGAGATTATTGCCATGGCCAAGCCCACTTGGGCGTCGTGCTGCTGGACGTGGCTGCTGGGCACTCAACTTCCCGGCCTGGGTGCTGATGGTGCGGGAAGAGGTGACACCCCAGCCCACACCTGCACCCTCCTCTGCACCCTTCCTTCTGGTCAGAGGTGGGAGTGTGGTAACAGACAGCACAAGGGATGACATGTCTGCCCTAAAAGAGCTTATTACAGAAATAGGGCATGATTCACGGTTGAAGGGAAAAATTGAAATGCCACTGGTGTGCCGAGCATCAGGGAGCACGGGTGCAAGTAGAGGAGAGGCTCTTGCTCTCTGTCTCCTCACTCCTGCATGCTGCCAAACATCTAATGACACCCTCCAGAAACAGGGATTTGTGCTGAGGGGGAAGGAGAAATACCTCAGGCTGCAGCAACATCACCTCTTATTTGATGAGAGATACAGGAGAGGTGATGTTGCTGCAGCCAAGAACATTTAAAGGACACAGCCTCATGGTGGCCAGCAGAGCTGTTACACATGAAGTCATGTTTCACCTACCTGATGCCTGTATTCATGCAAAAGCATTATAATGCCCAGGTGGCAATTGAAAAGATCATGTGGGAGATGTCCATGGCATCCTGTCAGTCCTTGGACTGACCATCTCAGTGCCTGTAACATCATCTCTCTGTCGCGCTGCAATCCCTGCCCTCCATGGTCTGTAACCACCAAACCAAGGTGTCTGACCCAGACCCTGTGGCCATGTCACATCTCTGCAGGAGCCAAGGTCAGGACAGGAGCAGCCTGGCAGCCTTTGGGCATCTTCAGGCTGAGATGCTCTAAGAAATTCTGGGACATTTGAGCATCTTTCAGGCTGAGATGCTCTAAGATGCTCAGCTGCTGGGCAGGTTCCCCCAGCACATGCACACAGGCTGTTTGTCTCAACAGGATATTAAAAAGCAGAGATTATAAAAGCAAGGCGCAGCGCGAGGCGAGGCTTAGCTCACAGCACTGACATTTATCTCCTCTCTGCAGCTCATCTTCAGTGTGTAGGAAACATCTGCAGCCCCCAGTGCCCCCTCTTCACACCCCCCTGGGGCAGCTGCTCTCCCCTCAGAGGGTCTGGGACTGTGGCGGGAGGTCGAGTACCGTGGTCCCGCCAGGAAATTTTCTCATGGGGGACCAGGAGACCCATTTCAGCTCTGGCTGAGACACTCAGTCCTGCCTGCATTACGCTGTAGATCTGCTTGGCTCCTGCTGCGAGTGCCTTCTCCCAGCACGGACATCTTGCTTGTATGTTGTCACTTGTCTCCATCCCCATCTCCTTTTGCTCCTGGCTGGATTTCCTGGTGGCATCCCAGACCTGATTCACCATGTCAGGAGCAGTCGTTGTTCCCCAGATCCAAGCCAAACCTCCATCACTGGCTGAGTTGTGTTTACTCAGTTTCCCAAAACTCCTGAAAAAGATTCTCCTTTACTATGTGATTCCCGCCAGCTCTGCATCTGCTTCAGCACCCAGGGCAAATGGCCGTTCCCACGACTTTATCAGAGAGATAAAGAAAGAAAAAAATGAGAGATCAAATCCTGCTGGGCTCTGGGCACCGGCGATGCCCCCGCATGGGGCAGGGTGCAGGGGGGCTGCCTCCCTGCACAGCCCAGCAGGAGCCACGCAGGGCTACCCACCGCAACATGAAATAGCATCTCATCAGTTTAATATCAAAATAGTTGGCCGTATTTTCTCAATGTGCATGGGGACAAGTTAAAATAGCTTGCTGTCCAGCTCGTGATCCTGGTGATCAGGCACATGTGCACTCAAGAGTTCTCTCTGTCATGGCTGCCCGGTCTAGTAATTATTTATTTTCATTTCCCCCCACTCTCCAGTCATTTTTTCTCCTTTCTCTTTCCTTCTGTTTTTACAGTTGCTGGATAGACAGGCTCACAGGCTATTTTTACATCTCTAAATTACTTTTCAGATCTATTCTAAATTTATCTCCCAATAATCTCAAGCCTTGACATTGCAGGAGTGGGAATTGTGTCTACAAAAGAAGGAAAAAGTTTAAAGCTCAGCTTACCGGGCTGGACCTCCCTGTGGCAGCCCCTTAGACTTCCTCCTTCTCAGACCTCATCTCTCCTGCTACACATCCCCTGGCTGTCTTGGCCAGACTCTCCTCTGCCAGGGATGAAGGGTGGCTATTCCCACCCAAGCAGTGGCAGGGGAACAGGGGTCGCCCAGGGAGGTGGAGGGCATGGAGATGTCCAAGGGCAGAGGGAGATGAAGGCAGCACTCCAGGGTCCCACATTAACTGGGCACAAACCAGGGAGCTGGGCAGATAGCTGGGTTTGCACATGCAGTGCGTTGAACCCAAAGTTGTTTTTTCTTTAAAAAAGTAATGTTTTTGAAAATTAACCAAGAAATTGAGTGTTCTTGAAGAAGATCACACCACACGCCCAAGGCAAACCTAGGAAGAGGAGGCAGGAGTCCCAGATTCCAGCTGCATGATTCCTGCAGGTTGCTCTTGCTCAGAGCTAGAAAATAGGAAAACTTCCAGGTATTCCTTTGGGGCTGGGAGCCCTTTGAGCTGGTGCCAGCTCCTCCCTGCAGAGCCTGAAGGATAAACCTTTTCTCCCTACTTCCAAATGTTTCAGACCCCCCACCAGCCTCCAAATCCTCAGTAACTGCCCCTCTCAAAAATCACATGCCAATGATTTTATTTCATGGCCTCAGATGGACAAAACCTCAGGCTGTCAGTGCAAAGCTTTGTTCCTGTCACCCTGAGCCATGGAGCCATGAGGGCTAAATACCCTTCAAAATAAAATATTTCCTCCTCTGTCCTTCTTCCCAGCCAGGTCCCAGTGAAACCAGCAGGACAATGCACTGGGCTGGGGGAACAGAATGAGAAAAGGAGGGAAGGGGTTAACTTGCTTCCCATGATAGAGCACTGAGGCTGCCTGCCAGTTTTCGGAAAAGCTGCAAGTCATTCTGCCAGGACGAGGAGGAGGTATTGAAGTCTCTGGGATGCTCTCACGGAAGTGCCGCAGTACAACCCCAGTTGAGCTGGCATGGCAGGTGGGGAAAGCAGCAAGGAGGGGACCCACCCAAGGTGGGGAGGTGGGGAAAGAAATCCCAAGCAGGAGCATCCTGGCAGGACTGCAAAAATCCTGTTGTCCTCAGTTTCCTTCCTCACCTTTCCCTCTCTTTTGGCTCTGGTCCTTCATGTGCTCCAGCCCCAGCATCCTGGGCACTGACCAATCAGCCAACAAATTTGGGGAGAGTTGCTCCTGTGAGGAGCAGTGGAAAATATTGTTGCTTTTGATACCCTCCGATGGGAGGAGACGTCTGCCAGGGGTGCACCAAGCACTGCCTGCCTGTTCTGAAGGGAATAACTGGGGTCGTGCCTGGCCTCCTCCTCCCCTGGCCCCTAAGAGTCCCTGGGTATCCCATGCCAATTTCCAGAGAGAAATGTGCTGGAGTTGATGGCAGTAAGGGGACACCTTGCTATCAATGCCCATTTCCTGGGAGGAAAAATGTTTTCTTGGAAAAATAACAGTCAGTGGTGCATTGCCGGTAGAGAGAAAAAAAGTAACCCACGAAGCTGAAATCTCAGTAGCAAAATACAGGGCACATCTCAGCTCCATCTCGGCACAGTGGCTGCATTGACCAGGTGGTGGATGCCAGGAAAGATGAGGTTAGATAAGGCAAAAAATAAACCCCTACCAAGCAGAGCCATTTCAGAGTCTGGAATTGCAGGTTTGGGCAGCAGAGGCAGCAGGGCGGAGGAGCAACATGAGGCTGCCGAACCACGAAGTTTGAGGAAAAAAAATCCCCCCTCACAGCTGGATCCCACCTTGATTTTGTTGCTTGGCAGCATAAACCCCACCTGATTAAAAGCATGTAAAGCTGCCAGTGCAATTTCCTGGCTCGTATTTTTACGTTTAGAACATATTACATCCAGCACGACCCAGGCTTTTGAGGGAAGCTTTGGTCAATTAAGATTAGCTGTCATTTCACATTTATTACCATCATTTATGAATTCTCCTCATTGCTAACAGGCAGAAGGAGAAGATGATGCACAAAATAAATAGATAATTGACAGAGAAGCTCGTTAAGGCCTTGATTTCTATCCCCCTGTCATCTCTGGCTCAGCTCTGTCCCATGAGTCAGCTCCGGAGGGCTCTGGGAAACCATTTCCATTTCAGCACTTCTGTTAGCCCACACATATATTCTCCTGACGGCTCCTTGGGATGAGTCAAGGGGGCATGAGCGAGGGCTGCCTGCCAGTCAGGGTGCTGCTGCCCACAGCCTGTACTGGTCACAATGTCATCAAGCCTCTGCTGTACTAGGCAGTGTTAGAGAAAGGGGACTGGGGCTTGAGGGACCATCAGGCTGATCTGGCATGTGGATTTCTGGCTATGACTGCTCAGGGTGAGACTGAAACAGATGCCCTGTGCCACGAATGGGTGGGAAGGAGGCTTGAGTGTTTGCACAGCACCCTCCTCACACAGCTGCAGCCTGGCAGAGGGAGGGAGGGACCCCAAGGCACCCGGTGGGCAGGGTTGGGTGGATGCAAACCCCGGACTGCACAGGGGCTGCAAAAAATTATGTACTTCAATGGACAGTGCTAAAGGACCTGTACCCCTGCGAGTGTGTCAAAACCTTCTTTGTCCCTTTTAGTCCCTGCCTTGCTTGTGCAATTGCATAATAACAAAATGACCTTGAGAGAGAAAAATGAGCTACTCTAGGATGCTGGTTCAGATGATGAGAGCTTGTGTAACACTGTATTTCTGGCAGGCCATCACTCCAAAAAAGTATCTCCCTAATCAAAGGTAGATTTAAACAAAAGACTTCTCCCTGCTGCTACCACAGCACTATTTCTGAGGCCTATGTTAATAGCAGCACATTGCTGGGCAAGTGGGTTAAACCTATATGTCTTTTACATTGCATGATGTGTACCTATCATTTCTGCATAGATCTGGAGTGAAGATGAAATAGCTCATTACTCATCAGTGCCAAACAAAAAGTACCATGAATCAAATTACTGGTCAAGGGGGGGAAAGGAAGATCATTGGGTTCCCATTGTTCAATGTCTTTCTTATCTTGCAGGAGCGCCAAGGAGCAAACAATTGTTGTCCTCCCCCACTTGTGCAAAGCACCTTCCCCAAGTGAGGTGCTCCTCAATAAACCAAGCAGTAAACCCTAAGCCTTTCTGCACGGTTAATAATTAGAGAACCTGCTGAAAGCAAAGGAAAACAAACACTCTTTGATTTGGTACCTAAGGGGAAGGTTAGGGCCACTCATTATATTTCTAGACAATGGGTCTTGCAAAGCTCACAGAGGTGGTGCCAGTCAGGGTGAAGATGCAAAGAGCCACTATCACCCCACCTTATCAGGTAACCCACTGCTGAGCAGGGTACGGCTCCTGGCTGCCTGTTTACAAAGAGCTGCTGCAGCTGGCCTGAGTGCAGCCTCGTCAGTGAACAATTAACAAAGAGGCAAGAGGCAAAACGGGCCTGGCCTGGAGGCCATGGGCCAAAGCTCACTTGGTACCAGACCTGCACATCCTTTTTCCTTGGGAGGGAGGACACCAAAGATCTTGTCCAAAGGGGTTTGAAGGCAGTGGGACAACTCCCCTGAGGTCACGTTCCTACCCTACATCTGTTTCAGAACATGAATCGGAATTTTGTCAGACTATCTTCAATGTACATATGGTCACCACATGGTTTCTCACTCCTCTTAATTGTAAGGCACACTCCTCACGAGGGTAGCTACAACCTTCCTCTCCCCATAGCAATAAACATTCATGCCAAAGGACTTCATTTCTCCTTGCATGATTATCTTTCCATGTCCTTCACTTCAGACTTTGGTCCAGCAAAGTCTTGCAAACAGCTGGCAACAGGACAAACTAAACTTGGAATTACACTGGCTCTTCTCTGAATCCTTTTTTTGCAGTATCACATCTTCGGGGTCACAAGAGACCTTCAGTTGCGTGGAGAAGGACTGTCGCCTTGCTTTGAGTTGCTGATGAGAAGCTCCCATACCCTTTCCTTGGAAAAACAGATGCCACAAAATACGGGTCAAGAAAGAAAAATTTCCGCTTTGTTATTGCTGATGATTACATATATATTGTATAAGATGGTTGCCTTTGACTGCAAAGGCTAGGATGAATCCAAATAGTAATATACTCTGTTGGAAGCTGTGGAAATTCGGTCAATTCCAACCCCATGTGCTGCTTGGGACCCTGTCCTGCTCTGTGACCCATAAAACACAGGTGGTAGCTCTGCTGAGCCACCGAGCATGGGGCAGCCGACACTCGGGGGAGGTCTGCTGCAAGACCTCAGCTACCTCCTGTATTTCCACCATCATGGTATGTGGCCTATGGGTGGAAGTACACATTATTTTCAAAGCAAACTCCCTTCTTCTACCATTTTTTGCTCCCAGAAACACTTCCTACTTATTCTTCCCACCCTCTGGAGGCCCTCAGCAACACTGGGAAGCTCCACTGGCTGTGGTTTCCCTGTCGTCACAGCTGAGCTGTTCCTCTGTTTCCTCCTGAAGTCCCCCAGCACTGGATGACTCGGGTAAATCTTTTGCTTGAGATGCTGGGAAAATTCAAACCAAACCAGTGTGTTTTGCATGGTGGGGATGCTGCTGAGAATTACAACATTTCTTTGCACTTGGAGAAGGTGGTGAGTGACTAGTGCGGATGCAGCAGATCTCTGGCACAATTACAGCACTTACTCTTTTGAGTAGAGGATGGATTTTAAAATAATTTGCAAATAAATTGAATAATTTGCCTAAGTTAGAAGTACTTTGACAAATACATCCTTTGACAAATTTAGCAGCAGTCTTCAGACTTCTGCCTTGTCATGAATGTGCCAGAGGAAACGTGTAGATGTTTCTCCATCCTTCCCTTAGAGGCAGATTATTTTGCACAGCCTGCATTCATGGCACTCAAATGATGGTAGGTGAGTCCCTCCCCTGCAGTTCAACACTGGAGCTTTGTCAGCCTTTGGGAAAGGAAAAGGCAATAGCATCTGTCCCAGACATTGCCCCATTTCACAACGGATGGAGTTTCCTTCTGGGAGAATGGGGATCATGAGTTGGCACAATTCATCCATCCTTTAGAGAAGAGGCAGGTGGAAGATCGTGTCTGCTCAGAAAGGGGGATATTTGCTGGGGCAGGAATGGTTTTAGTGCAGCTGAAAACATTGGGAGCTGGCACGTGTTTTGGAATAGCACAAGGGCTGTGAAAGGAGCAGGAGGATGGGGGGGGAGTGGGGCACCCCCATACCTGCATGGGACTTGTGTGCACAAGAGGTATGGGGAGACGGTGTGGGCAGGACTACGATTGAGGGCATGTGAGGGAACATAAGATGCAAAGGCAGCAGGAGGGTCCGTGGGACGTCATGAGTTGTTACCTGCTTTGTCAGGTCTGCTTTACCAAACCAGTTTAGCTTCTCTGTGTCCCTCCAAGAGAACCAGAGCTTAAAAATGAGGATGCTCATGAAAGACCAGAAATGTAAATACGACTGCTACGCTCCAGATTTATGTCACTACATTTCCTGCATATATAGTGTTCTTTCTGCATTTCACAGTCACTGTACAAATCTGACATTTTCCACCTGAGCAAAAGGGGAAACTCCTCAAACTGAAACATACACACAAATCCTAACCGCATCCATGGAAACATGGTTAAAATAAGAATACCCAAACTGCACATGCTGCCATCCTCCTCTCCCCAACTCCTGCCATTATAATCTGAAGAAGTACAAAGATGGAATAAAACATTTAGAAATCTGGAAACTCACAGCTGAGACATCCCCAAATCCCTGACTCTACCCAGTGTAGATAGCATCAGAAAAATATAAAAAAAGAATTAACTAGATTATATTTTGGGAATCAGGCTTATCTAGTGCTGGACTGAAAAGTTAGTTGAAATGTCATCGTTACATGATCACTTCACAGTGTCACTAAAGGGTAGAGTTAATATTTGCCTCAGCCTACCTAACATACAGCTCCTTACACTGAATAAGTCTGGTTTTCTCCTTAAACTCAAGAGTTATGTGTTTTCAGGATTCACAACATTTTGTTTTGGCAGAATCAAACATGCCAATAATATACTTTTCCTCAAATACAGATGCTGTACCTTATCCCCCTCGATGCCATAGGTTTTCTAGTTTTCCCCTGTGGGGAATGGAAACCAGGAATCCTAAAACTGTGGCTGGGGAGTTAATTAAGATTATACACAGTATTTTCACACCTTTTAAGATTTCTCTACTGCAAATTCTCTCCTGCACAGGGGCAGTGGCCAGCTGCAAAGCCGTCTCAAGGCTCTTGCTCTTCTTTCTCTCAGTTGTGGTTCTCCAAGTCACATAAGGGTGGGTGAACGCACTAGGGAGGTATTGTATGTATGTCCTTGTGCCTCTCATTTATGGATGCATGTGCAAAGACACATATATTTGTCTGCATGACAGTGTAAATGAAAAAAATCTTGTTACTCTTTCCATCTCCTCCTTGGGACTGATGTTGTTACATGAGCACACATAAAGACACCGGATGGGAGCACCCTCCTGGAGCCTGTCAAGATTTGGAAGGTTACACTGTATGGGGAACCAGCCCACCCCTGGCTTCTGTAGCCCTTGGTGCAAAATGGTGGTTTCAGTCCAGTAAGTCCCTGCTCCCTCACACGCATGGTCCTTGCCTCCACCTGTAAGGGATCAGTGCTATCCCTGTGCTGTGCTTGCTGGGGTACATCAGCCCTGCAGGGACATGGAGTGGTGAGGGGCCAGATCCAGCCCCACTGCTGGCCCCATCACTCAGTGCCCCTTCCTCATTGCTGCCCCTGCAGACTGCAACACATCCCACTGCACTGTCCCACTTAATTTACTTCAAGGAAAGAAGCTTCCCAGCTTCTTTTTGGTGATGTTTCCCCTTTGTGCTTGGGAGAGCAGGTCCTGAGACTGCACCTAGGCAAGAAGGTGGGCAGCGTGGGATTGGGGCAAGGAGACAAGACCCCACATCCCTGCTCTTTACACGTTGGAGCTGACCTCTCAAGAAGGCAAATTGCTGACCACAGATCTCCTCTTCCTCCTCCTCCTCCTCCTCTGCTTGCTCTCCAGCAGTAATGCACATGTGCTTTGTCCATAAATATATTATTTTGTGTTCCTGCCAGCCCAGACTAATAGGGCTAATGTTTCCTGAGGAGCAGCCCAAAGCTACATTAGCCGCAGATGTTTGATTGATTTAAAACAAAGAGCCCGACCGCCAAACTGCTCCATATGGTTTCTCTTCCTGTCACTTTGCCTGCAGGGTTATCTCTGAAATGCAATTAAGGTGCTTAAAAGTACATTTTCAGGAAGATGCAGAATTGATGAGGGTGGGTTTGCCGATGGGTGCCTCCAAATTGTTAGAGCAAGAGCAAGGAAAGTCATGCCCTACCCTTAGCAGCTGCACACATGGTTTTTCCACTTACACGAGGATCTTAAATAGGAGGGCAGGCCAAAAAATGCCCCCGTTGTAAAGACTTTGCCGTAGAAGTACTTTGCCAGTACTCATGTCTCCTGATATTCTGCTCATTTATTATTGAAGTCAAGCATTTCTCTAATTAGATATTTACTTGGGAACTAAAGTGCTGCAGAGATTTCATTCAACCCCACCTCTCCACTGCTCATGCTGCCTGGGCACTGGAGACAAAACCCCTCCCATGTAACTCCATTGAAGACCCAGCGATGCTGCAGAGGACAAGCCGGGCTCTGCCTGTCATGTTTGCCATGAGGAGGGTGCTCATCCTGCCTGAGCACCAGGGGACCAACACCATGCCCAGGGACATCCATGCAGCTGCTGCAGACTCAGTGTATCAAGCCTGGCTGCAGAAACCATCTCCTGGTCCCCATTGGGCTGAGACCCCCGTTCCACCCAACTCCCACCAGGAGCACAGCCTTGTAATCCCTGGAGAGGGTTGAGGTCAAGAAAGAAAAGTTATGGCCTTTTAGATTTTAATGCACAGAGTAGATGTTTATAGATGGAAAAAAAGTGTGCTCCTTTATGCCAACCCTCCATCTTCTCCTTAGTTCAGCTGTCACAGGCAAGCAGTGACCCCTTATACCACATTTTTAAAGAACTTAAATGCTTCAGTTTCTTAAAATAGATTTTTTTAAATTGTCTTCCATGAAAATTCTCAAAATAGGTGCCTGATATGTGACATCTCAGTCCAAATCTTGGTGTGTAAGGAAAGGAGAGTGGAATTAGTTACCTGTGGTAACCTGAGTGACTGTCAGGTCCCCTCTGTGGACCACCAACAAAAAATAGGCATAGATTTGAGCTGGGAATCTCAAGCCATAGGGCAGAATGAATTGCATGTTATGAGGAAGAGAAATAATTACATTGCAACAGGTCTGAAGATTCATGACAGCAAAACATGCTGTAAATATACAGCAGCATGGGATAATTATCTGGTGCTTGACTCTCTTCAAACTAGACCTCTGTTAACCTTGTCCTTACCTCTTTCAGAATTAAAATTCTAAAGTAATTCATCATGGAAATTCTTGGTAACTTCAAGTATAATTGCTAAGTAATTTTCAAGCACATGTAATTAGCATGCCCGATTAATCTCATCATGAGTTTTAAAGCCAGGTTGTTTAATTGGCCTTGGATCAAAATAAACTCTAGTATATGTATGTATATATATGCATGTGTCTAAGCCTGTTTGTATCAGAGAGAAGGCGAGCAGCCCTCAGAAATGCATCTTTCTCTGTAGCCTCCTTTATTCTCTAATTAGGCATTTGGAGAAATATTACCCTTGGCTCCTGCATAGTCCTTAAATCTATGTGTGTGATCAACATTACCCAGATCTTCATAAGCATTTAAAGTGAAGTTTTTCATGGAAAACTGATTGTACAAACAGCACCATATTGCACCATGTTTATTTTCTTTCAAGGGCTTCCAGAGCAAATGTTCTTCAGCTCCAATCAAGAGGACAACCTTGCTTTCTTTTTTTGCCCATGTTGCAAAACCATGCTGAAACCTCAGCTACTTTCTCCTCTTGGCTTTCATACCCCCTCAGGGAAGGGAAATACGGATTAGAAGAGCCTACCCAGTCTTTGCTACCCTGGAAGATCAAGCAAATAAACTTAGCTGCTTCCTGATTCATCTCTACAGCACTGATCATCAGTAATAAAACAGTGGAAAGGCTCAGCCCTTACTGGATTTATAGGTTAAACAAGTGTGCTGGCTTCCAGTATACGCAGAAGCACTGGTACCCACAGCTTCATGGCAAACACATCTTCACCAGCTCGTGTGAAACTGCCTGCTGTGCCCATAACTTCTTGCTTCAGCAGTGAGAGCAGAGACCTGTTTCAGCTCATTACAGCAGGGTCTGTGTTGGTGGGTGGGAGAGGTGACCTTGCCTTTGTGTGTGCAGGGAAAACAGGGAAAGCACCATGGAGGAAGGTTTGGTCCCTTCAAGGGTGGATGCAAAGAGTATTGCCGGAGTGAAGCACCTTCCTGGTGCCCTCAGCAGTGCTGCATGGGAAGTCCATCAGTGGGAGACTCCATCCCTTATGGGGACACATAGGCCAGCCATGGTGGTAAATTGAATGTGCGAACAGGCTCCCAAGCTGCAGTGTCCACTTGCATCTGCTGTTCTCACGGGGCCAGTCATTGCCAGGGCCACTGCAGGACCAGCCTCTTAGGGCTGATAATGAAGTGGCCATTCTAAACTGCTTGAGGATGCAGCTAGTAAATTAAGAGAAGTTTTGCCTGGTAAGGTCTTTATTTGGTCACTGTTATGTTATAACACAGATATTAAGCACCTAAGGATTGTGGTGCTTGGTGAAGTTGTTAGAATAACATGATGGGTAACTGGAATTGTCCCACATGACATGAATTTCCCCTCAAGATTTTGCCCCTGCCATCTGAAGATGTTTCTTCTGAATTGAAGACCCCACAGGGAGCCAAACACATGACTCAGAAACTTCAAAGCAAGAAAAGTGTTACTGGCCTGAGATCCTCAAAACTGAGCAAGTCCTTCAAGCTTTGAATGCCTTTTACAGAAATCAGTTTAAACCAACTAGCTAAAATGGACAGGGAGCAAATTCACTGTGTGAAATTTGAGAAAAATGTCTAAAGACTTCTAGAAGGTGAAAGATGATATTTTTTTCTCCTGTATTCTGCAGCTTCACATTTCCATACAAGGTTGAATCTGCAATTTCCTGCTGTTTCTCCTTTCTTCTGAAAAATACTCTTTAAAGAGAAGTGCCAGGAACATTGCCAGTTGGGCAAATGTAGTATGAGGCATTATTTACAATGTGCCTCCCCACCCCCTGCAGACAACTTTGTCCCCTGCCTTCTCGCCCTTGCAGGCACTGAGCTTGAGTAATACCTGTCCTTGAATTTTGCTGCCCTCGGTGCCTGCTGTGCCTCTTGCCAGGAACCCAGGTCTCTGGGACAGCCCTGTTGCCTGCTCTGCACAGGGATACAGCCCGATCCTTCCTTACAACTGTATCTCCAGGAAAGCATTGTAGAAAACTCTGCGTGAGCATCTTCTCCCTACCCAAAGGAGTGGATGCTGCCCTGGGATCAAACTGCTGTGAGCATCAGGAAATGTGGACATGGCGGGAGGCTTGTTAATAGGAAACAGCCATGGCACCGAGCCATTGCCCACTTTGGACCTTTCTCTGATTCCTCTCTAAGCTACAGAAAATTCAGCTGGTTCTCAGAGCTACGCTTTATCTTCCCTCTGGGAGGTTTCTGGGTCAGCTGTATTAAAATGCATTTATTCTTAAGGGGGTCAGTAATCTGACACAATAGTGATGTACGAGTGAATGGGGAGAATACATAAATTTCTAACAATGCAGAAAGAATAATCCCAGAGTTTTGCTATCTGTAAAAATGGAGCATGGGTTCTGTCACTTTGTGTCACGACAGCCAAATTAAACAAATGCAACCTGACAGGAGGAAAAGAAACAAAGGACTTCTATCCAATTACTTCCAGAAGAATATTAAATTATGGGGGCACTTGCTTTTGTGTTAGCAAATAAGTATTTAAATGGATCTAAAGTCCTTCATAATATTCAAGTTGGATTTATCTGCATAGGAGAAATGGATATTGTAGATACTTGCTCCTGAAAAGGAAACAGAGGACAGATGGGACCTTTGCCTGAGGCTGTAGTCTGACACCTGTGGATTATATGGCCAGGAATGGTGTTTCTACAGCTGTTGAGACTAGGGAGGGGGCAGTGAGAACTCCTGGGCATCTCATTTTGGATACCTCCATCACCGCTGCTGAAGAAACATCTTGAGGGTATCACAAGAGCCCTTGAAACAGAGATGCCTTTGCAAGCAATACTTCAACCTTTCTCTTTGCAGCACGCAGCTGGTGGACTTTGGTGACCAGTAGCAAGAAGAAGTCCACCTTTTGCATTGGGAAGCATTAAGATGATGATAAGTATGGCTAAGCCCTGGCACAGTGGGGATAGGTGGAGCTGCTAATGTTGATCTGTGCCACTATGGAGGAGAGACTCTGACCATTGCTGGTGCAGAGACCACAGCCCAAGGCTTTCTGCAGCAGAGCCCTGGGAGGTGCAGGGAGGAGATGGGTGGTTACCATGGAACACCATTGGCTGCCAGAGGGATGCACAGCCTGGTCACCAGCTGAGAGAAAGCACCAGGAAGGGGCCCTGGCTGACTGTGCTGTCTGTCTGCACAACACGATAGTGATGGCTCCCACATGTATGTGGAGCAGGAGTTGCTTCCCATGAAAGCAGGACACACAGTGTACAATGCAGATAGTGCAATGGAAGAAAAGGTTGATCCCATCACCCTCTTTGATGGGAGGTTCCAGGCGCTCCTGCTAACTGCTGAATAGGATTGGGTGCAGGGTGGCTTGAAGGTGACAAATTGTTAATGGCCAGACTGCAAGGACCGAGTGTCCTGTGCTGCTTCCAGCATCAGAAAAGGAGGAGAAGTACACACAGGTGACCTGTTTCAAGCAGGCTGCTCAGGGATGCCAGCATGAAACAGATAAACCTTGCACTCTTGGAGACAGATCAGGCACTGAGAATATTTCCTGCTGGAACAAATGGAGGGTGAGATGTTTGCAAAGAGTACAGCAAGGGACAGAAAGAAGCCACATTTAAGCCATTTTAAAGCCCAACCTGACTCTAGGAAAAGGTGAGTGTGGACCTGCAGCTTCTTGATGATCGCAGAATCAAAGTGATCTATTTGACAAAGTCTGCAAGGGGCAGGCTGTGCAATGGCTCCTCTAATAAGAAATACAGTTAGGAAAGACAAATCCTGGCAATCTCTGGCATACCTGACGTTCTGCGCTCAGGCGAGTGGTCAGAAGAGGCTGCAGCAGGACTGAAATGTGTCACGATGGAACGGGAATGTGAGTCAAAGACACTGTCCTCTGGGTGCGCACAAGGAAGAGGAAGGTGAAAGTGTCAGGAAACATCAAGACACTGACGAGAGAGAGAAAACAGATACTGAAAGACAGTTGTGAGCAGTGATGGATGATGACCACGCACTTTCCCAGGGTTCAGGCAGCCATCCACTGCCACAGTGAGGGGATCTGCCTGCATAACCCATGAAGACAACCGGCAAAATTTGGCCTGCCCTAACCTGGCTTGCACAGACAAACCTCGGGACCCCCAGGGTGAAGGTCAGTACCTGGGACCCAGGGGGTCTGTGTCAGGTCAGGGGTGCAACTGCGGTGCACAGGGTGCTGAGAAGACGCATGTGCCCAGGGGAGCAGGACAGCATTGACACAATTTTTTTAGCCACCTCTGTCTCCCCCAGCAGTAAGCAAGGAAAACAAACCGAGAGCTGGGAAGGGAGGAGTGCGTGGATAAGCCCCCTTATCTCACCCTCCTCTGGGGCATCCCGCAAATGCTTCACCAGCTATCTGTTTTGCAGGTGGTGCAGGTATGGTGGTGAGTCCCAGGCAAAAGGAAACCCTTGCTGGCCTCCAAGGCCATGCCTTCTGTGCATGTGATGGGAGACGGTGAAGGAGCAGCTCCAATCCTTCCCTGACAGAGCTGGGTGGGCAGCAGCTCTAGCACCAGGACCTGGCTGGAAGGGGATGCCAGGCCAGGAGCTGCTTGCATCAGACCTCTGCACAGAAGCAGCCTTGGCCAAATTGTAGGCTTATTTATAAATTTTTCTCCCTCATTACCTCTGCCTGTGCAAGGCCTGTTTAAGGAGAAGCTGCGGAGAGCCACTCCGACTCAAGGGCTGGTATGACCAGGCCTTTATATCATTGAAAATTAAGGCAGGGAGGGGGGAAAAAGAGAGGCGGCCAAATTCCTTTGTCACATACCCTGCTGTAAGTCCAAAGTAATTAGATTAAATGTAATGAGTCTCCACACTTCCTTCCCTGCTCCCACTTGGGAGCAGTCATTTGCTGCTGGCCAATTCCTGCAGCAAACGATGCTCCTACCTACTGAATCGTCAAAAGTCTCCTGGCCAGGGGACCCAGGAGAGAAGCAAAAGCTGCTGCCGTGCCCTGTCCTGCCCTCTCCTCCTCCTCTTCTTCCTCCCCCAGGGAAACAAGCAACACTGACCCTCTACTAAAGCATTTAGCAACCCAACCCCAATTTTACCTACACCCAGGCTTTACATGCCTCTTGCTGAAAGCCTTTTCAGGGAGCTGTGGAGCTATATATGATAACTGCACATTCCCATATATTAATTTGAGGACCTGGAGGAGGGGACAACAAAGGCCCTATGAGTATCATAAGTAGCTGTATTTAAGCCTATTGGTTTCACCAGAGGAAGTTTTGGAACTGTGGCATAAGAGCAAATCTACCTTCTGCACTTGGGCCTCCTCTTGGCTTTCCTTCCCCATACAGGAAAATTTTTCAGGCATGTAAATAAGTTCTTTTGTGCTTAGTCTCACTGTGCATTTAAAGTGTCTGGGCTGGGATGCATCAGCGCTCAGGACAAAGCAAAGTGGGGGAGATGCAATTCCCCCCAGGAGCTACACTTTGGGAAGGAAATAATCCAGAAAAAAACAGCCCGCAGTCTGCTTTCTTCTGATGGTGAGGGCTGATTCGTGCTGTCTGTAATTGTAATCAAAGTTAATTTAATCCTGGTGTGGAGGTTGCTGAGCGACTGAAGACATTTATCCAGAGGAGACAAGGGCTGTAATCACGCCACCTCAACTAAAGTTGGGAGACTAGCCACGACACCCTAGTAATGCCTAGGGCAGAGAGCTACAGGTGATGGGAAAGCACTGGCATTCATGGTATGGAAGCCAAGGGGAAAGCACTAGAGTTGTGCCAGAACCATGCTTTCTACTCTCATTCATAAAGATCAGCTCAGATTGGGATGGGGTCCTGTATGGATGCAGTATGTGAACGCACACCTTCTCAGAGGAAAAGCAATTAGTGCCTGCCCAGATGTGTTGCTGTAAGCAAAAAAGATGTGCAACACCAGGAAAAAGGTCAGTCAAGTAGGTTTGTGTCATAGGTGGCGCCTTGATGTCTCCTTTCCTTTGAAATCCTGGTGTTTTTTCACTGTCCAAGGAGTCATGAGCCCTCCTGCTCAAAACCATCGAGCACAGGGCTATATTGTCACTGTCAGCACCAGGGCTCAGGGCTGAGCATCCTCAGCATCTACAGCCAGTGGCCAGGGCCCAAGGGAAATGTAGCCTTCCAGAAGATGTGAGAGGTGGGATGCTCTGGCGCTGCTGGTGAAGCTCCTCTGTGCTTGCTAAGAGCCAGCCTCACTCGATGCCTGCTGTGCCATCATCAGGGACATTTGCCAGTGATGAGAAGATTTCACAAGGCCACCTTGGTGGGCACCTGCTGCTATGGGGGGCAGCTGCCGGAGGTGGTGGAACTGACCTGACCAAGTGCTTTGGTGGGGGAAGAAACCCACTGGGGAGAAGGGGTCCTGTCTCTGAAGCAGCAGTTGCAGGGAAAAAATGAAATTATCTTATCTTTTACACAGGCATGTTGGGTTCCTAGCTGAGAAGAGGAGCAGCTGAGGAGTTTCCTAGTGATGTCTCTGATCCGGGCACCAGGAAGACTACAGACTTCCCTGTGATGGGGGTCTACCCGGCATATCGGGCCCTCTGTTCCCTTCAGGAGTGAGTCACCAACAACTATGACTTTTCTCTTCTTTCTTGTGGAGCCCTGCATGGCTCTGCTGCCCTTTGTTCTGCAGGAAAGCCCTTCTGAAGCCCCACTAGCTTCTGCGGTGGTTTTTGGTAGCTGTCTGCCCGGCAAGGGGTGCTCAGAGCCACGGGGCCAGAAGTTAACCCATTCCTGGGGGTTTGAAGACTTGCACAGGCACTGCCTATACCCTGTAGGTGAGATTTTCCGGGGGTACTGAGAATAGAAGACCTATAATCATTCCTTTTGGGAGGCGGTTTGGGATTCAGGATCTAGCCATAGAGCCCGTCCTAGACCTCTTTGGTGCCGTGCTGCTTAACAGGGACAGACATGAGCCAGACAAAATGTTCCCCTTCTGACAAGGAGATTCAAAGCCTGATCCCACCTCAAGTTTACATTTATTCCAGTGTTACAGGTTTTCTTTTTTTTTCCCACTGTAAAGGAAATATTAATTTCATGCTTGGCTTGCTTCTCAAGCAGGAGCCTTCTCCCTCCTGCATCACGATGTGGGTTTGCTCTCAGTGTCAGTAGCTGCTGAGCAATTACCTGCCTTTCCCCCTCCCCAGGGCCAAGGGGACCGGCTGCAGGCAGTGAGCTTACATGGCTACCATGGAGCTTTTTAGCACCAGCTTGGAGGCCACAACCCACCTCCACCTGCAAACCTGACCCTGTATGCAGGGCTGGCCAGTGACATCCTCATGCTGGAGCCCCACCACCATGTGCAGCATTCTGGAGAAATGCAGCATGACTCAGCTTTACTTTAAATCCTGTATCCTGTGGTAGAATCCAAGCTATTACTTGATTGTGCTAAAATCTGTTTGCGTTATTCGACATTTTTTTCATGAACATGGGCCTCAAAATCTTCAAACACCTAATGTGCTTACAGAACCTGTACTTGTCCGTTTGTAAATTTGATATCCAGGGCTTAAAGTTATTTATAAAAATATAAAATTTATGTTGTATGCACATCCAGAAGAATGTCTTATTTAGCTTTTTCTTATTTTTTATGAGTGGCATTTGTTCCTTGCATCTTGATAGCTCTCTGTTTTTTTTAAAATTTCTTGCCTTAAGTAAGTATGTACAGAGAAAGCAAATGCAGAAGCAGCAGTTTCAGTAGCTGGCTAGGCTACTGAAGGTTTATGCTGATGTACATGCCGTGCCTATGGCTGAATTAATAGTGCCACTGAAGCATTTGTATTTTCTGCTTTTTTCACTCTGGCTTTAGAAACGGAAACACAGCAACACCTACAAACAGAGTATGGATGGAATGTGTATGGAGTTCACCTGCAATTTTAACTTATTCTCTAAAATCAAACATTGTTGACACTACTGGTCCAGAAATGTCATCTGACTCCCCTGTGTTTGTCTCCTACACAGGTAAGGACTTATCTCTTTGTGTAACTGGTCTTCAGAAGAGTGCCAAAATATTTTCATTGTCTTCAGTAAAGTTTCTCTTCACCCATATCAACATAACTGAGGGCAGAACCTAGCTCAGACTAAACTTCCTAGTTCTTCTGAGCAAATAATTTTGCTCACTTGTTATTTTAAGGAAAACTAAAAGAGAAATATTTTCTTCCATTAAAAAAAATAAAATTAAAAATTCATATTTCACCTCCATAATTCTGTATCTCTCAGATCTGGAATTCAGCTTCTCACACAGCAACACAAACCATTTGGAGATGTTGAGCAGTCTGTCCATTGCTCAGATTGTATTTTGATGCTGCTCAGAATTTCTAGGTAAGAAAATACACTCCACCATTTATAGCTATGAACCACAGCAAAAAAACAGTGCCTTAAAGGGAAAAGAAGGAAGGGAAGAAGATATGTAGGTTGTTAAGTGAAGGTGGGGAGCAAAACAGATTAAATTGACAAAGTGGAAAGCTATATTATTCACTCCAAGGCTCCATTTAGTCCCTTTGCCCTAGTAGTTTCAGCAAAGTGAAACTCTTGCTAGAATCAATACTGCTATCATTTCACAAAATTACAGTGGTTTGAACAGAAAACTAGTCATAAATCAACTTCATGCATGGACAGCTGGAGGAAATGTTTCTTGCTTTGAAGATTTGGGTGCTTCAGAACTAGTAAAAAGGAATTTGGCTTTCCAAGAATCCACATTTACATTGGAATTTCTTGGAAACAGAGGCTGGTGTTGCATATTCAAACAAGGCATGAGTCAAAATAGCAATATGAAAAAAGGTAGTACCTCCTTTTTCATCAGATGAGGAAAGAGTGTGTGTGATTTCAGTGAAACTTGGGTGTTTTGGAGATGGTCTCTTTCTCTGGTGCTCACTAGGCATCCCTTCAGACTAGGCTAAGAGTGTGTCTTCATTGCTTCTTTTTCATAGACCTAGCCTAGATCCTGTAGATTTTGAGGGACTTTTACAGTCCACCACTTCCAGCTTAGTGACTTAGTAGACATATGGATGTAGCCTTTCAAGTCATGGCCAGTGGAAGTTGTCCAGCCTTCAGCTTCCAGGGGAAGGGACTGGGCTTAAAGACTGACCTCATCCTCAGTACTTCAGGAACACATCCTTGAAGATTCTTCAAACAAAAACATGAAAATGACAGCTGCTGCCCATCTCAGGAAGGTCTCCTTATGCTCATTCATGTTTTCTTGAATACCTCTGAAATTCAACATTTTCTTGTAGGTCTTGTTTTCCCACAAAGATATATCGGGTAGCAAGAAATCATCTCTGTGGATGATGGAAGCTTCACATAATACAATGCACAGGAGGAAAGAAGTAGGAAAAGATAGTGTCTCCACGTCTGCTTCCCTCATCTGGACAGAATAAACATCTGCCACAGATCCATGACCAATGTTGATTGGCTGGTACATTAAGCCCGAGGGACTTTTAGACGTTCTCATTGATGCCAGGTCCCATTTCCTCTTTCCCTAAGAGGCAGGGATGGGTGACATTGAGGCCAGGGCCACAGGGCAGGGCTGGGAAGGCTGCAGGAACTATCCTGAAAACATCTCTGGTTTATAAACTACAGCTGATATCACAGCTCTGTCTTGAAGCAACAGACCTCTGCATGCATTCATCTTTGCTTGGCTCCACTTGTGGTGAAATGGACATATTGACGTGTCCTAACTCAGTGCTGACAATTTGAGGAAGCGGAGATTTACTGTCTGCTTATTAGTTATTTTAGCTGAGGTAACTTGGTGATTGTTTTTTCTCCTCTTAGGTACATGTGCAACAGACATTTGTGCAATATCTGAACACCATATAGCCATAATTATTTATAATGGTTTTCAGTATCTTGTGCATTTAGTGCACTGGAACTTTCTTTTCATTTTGACAGATATTTCTGGAAATTACTTAGTTAAATTTTAATTCATTAAAGAGAGCAATCATAATCATTTGATAAATAGCATCATTAAATCCATTACACAATAAAATATTGCAAATACAAGCACAAGTAAATATTTGCAAGAGTATTCACACTAGATTTCCTCTCCTGGCATTTTGAAAAGCTCTTTTATTGTCTCACAACAGAATTGCCAAGTAGCTACAAATGTTCATACATCATCTGCAAACCAGAGAAAAAGAAGGCTGTTGTTTAATAAAAATCAATTCATCCAATCAGTGAAGGGAGAGAATAACATATGATGTAAATGGCCAATTAGATGGCATGTGCTCTGACAGCTAATACCAGCCAATTTGCTAACAAGACACAAATAATAATCCATAATAAAAAATAATTCAAGTGACTGAGGTTAATAGACACATTTACTCAAACCATGACCTATTCTTCATTTCACTGACATGAAAAACTGAGCTGAGGTTGTTGGATGAATCATTTGTTATGAAGAGTTTGATTGGCTCAGTTTCCAGATGTTTATACATTCAGAGAGCAGCAGGGAAATGCCCCAGAAGAAGCAGGTGGTTCCAGGCAAAGAGAGAAAGGACCCCTGCCCAAGAGGCATGGGATCATATGGAGAGGACATCATGGGACCACCACTGGGGTTGGTCCTCACCTCCAGAGTGCTCTTCTACCACCAGCTCCCCATTGCCCTCTCTGAAAAGCAGGCAGAGAAGTGCCTACACCTCCTAAGAGGATTGAAGGGTGGCAGTGACCCTGTGAAATAAGCATCTAGCATCAAATCTGGCTGTCCATGAGTGGTGCCCCTTGCCTCATGGGATCTGTTGCTGCTGTCCCAGGCACGGGCACCCACCAAGAGAGACATCCAGCTGCCCACAGTTGTGTGGGAAGGCAACGACAGGTTTTTACAGCTTATTTCAGTCAAACAGTCACACTTTGGGGCTGAGGCATTAGTAACAGTGAGCAGCCAGGACGCTTCCCTAATGCTTAACAAGTCAAGCTCCACTGCACTGGAACCGAGTCAAGGAGGCAGGAGCCATTTAATTAGACCAAAGGAACTGACAGCCACTCTGCCGTAAATCTTCCCTTGCTGCCTTTGAGGCCTCTGGTCATCTGTGTCTCAATATTAAATGATATCTCAATGATGGGAGAGCAGGGAACAAACATGCTTCTGCATTTTGCTCTGATGGAGCAGGACAGCAGGGCTTGTAAGGGGTAAATTCACAGGCTAGAGTAACGATGGGGGGCTCTTTTCCTCCTGATACACAATTTTACTGGGGAGCTACAAGGCAATGCTTTAACCAAAAAAAGTCAATTCCAGACTCAGCTGTCATTTTTGTGCATGAGGAGGAGGGAAAATACCTTTACCATGGTGTTCGCAAAAGCTCTCTGCTGACCTGAACCAGTCCTTTCTGTAGGATGCTCTGTCAACATCACTGCTGGCACAAGTGCGGAGAGAATGATATTTGGATAATAATATACAGCAGTCTGGAACAACAGTGGTATCCTGCCTGATAGTAATGCAGGATTCCTTTTTCCCAGTCTAGGCAAATCCTGTGATTCTTCTGTGCCTGCGAAGAAATTAGGATAGGAGTATAAGTACTCTGATGAATTTTGGTGCATACTGATGTAAGGACTGCCCTCCTCTACCATACTTCCTCTGAGGTGTATTAAAACAAATGAGTTCACCTAGTTGCATTAAACAGGGAGCAATGGGCATTAATTACTTGCTAATTGCAATAAAATTGCATCTACTGCACATCAGGAGTGGATCACAGCTAATAACCTCACAGGAGACAGAAAGGACTGACAGCAGACCTCCACTCACCATCATTTCCACCCCCACGCTTCTTTCCGTGCCATGGAAGGACTGAGCCATGTGAGTGCTAGAGGGGTGCATGCCCAGTTTCCTTCCAGATCCTTTCTCTTCCATAATGACATTTTACTTTGTCCATCTCTCTCCATGGATGACACCAGTGTAGACATCCCTCAGGGCTGGCTGCTGTGCCGGTCACCTCCTGGCTGTCTCCCAGCTGCCTCCCGGGGAAGCCTTGAATGACTGAGCTGGGTAAGGTGTCATCTTTAGCAGTATTTTGAACCACCAGTTTTGTGTTTCCTTGCCTTTTTTTATAAATCAGCTTCTTACTTCTGGCTTGCTGATAGACTGCCATCTCTAGGTTGGCTTTCTTATTTCCAGCTCAGGCTCTGACCCCACGGAATATGTAGGTGCATTTCAGGGTCTGAGCTTGCTACTTTCTTTTTATTCCTGTCTTACTACAACATCACCCACACCTTGCCCAGGACACTACATTTTGCTGCAGTCCAACCTCGGAAGAACATCACCTTCCTCTCCCCGATTCACAGAAGCTGCAAACCGCAGGCGAGGTGGCGAGCAGCAGTGATACCATCCCACTGCTTGAGGGATGGCACACTGTGAGGCTGCAGGCATGGAATGGCCTTGGTGCCCTTGTTCCTGTCGTGCTCCTCCCACCATGTCCCACATCCATTGACACATTCTTTTGATGAGTCCATCTACAACACCCTTTGTCTGGCAGGTTTATTTTTTGAGGCTCCTTCCCCAGAGTCAGCACCCCGCCACACACACTTTATCTTTGCTTTGCTTCCAAAGCCATTTCCCTGAATTTTAGGAGCTTCTGAGAGCTTCCATCAACTTAGGACAAGAGGTATCTTCTCGTCATGCACTGCCATGACCACTGACACTGGCCTAGCCCTCAGTTCCTTCCACTGTATCCTTCCAGCCCACAGAGCTTTGGAAGGGCTTGCTCCACCTGCCCTCCCAACCTCAAATCCCCCCTCTCCCAGCCTTGACTCCTTCCCCATCCCTCAACGCCCTTCCCCACACCTCCCAAACCTCTGAGTCACACTCACTCCCTCTCTTGCTCTGACCCATCCAGCGTATCAGGAATTATCTCTTCAAGTCACCAAGTCACTGTTTAAATATGATATTAAATTTTCCTTTCAACCTTTAACATGTGCATTCGTGACCCCATAAAGCATTCTGTAGATACGAGTCCAGGCTGATATATATATGTATATGAAGGAGGTGTATGACTTCACAGTGCATAAACCATCACCTCTTGCCATCTCTCACAGCTTTTTTTCCTGCTTGTTCACTGTTGGTCTTATATAAAACAATTTGCAATCAGTGTGTGGGTTAAATGATAACCTTTCAAGGCAATCTTGCTGAGGAGGACACAGAAGGATCTAGCCCTCTGCTTTAGCATGGTCCCTTTTTGAATTCATAGAATCACAGAATGGTTTGGGCTCGAAGGAGCCTTAAAGACCATCCAGTTCCAACCCCCCTGCCATGGGCAGGGACACCTCCCACCAGACCAGATTGCTCCAAGCCCCATCCAACCTCACCTTGAACACTGCCAGGGAGGGGACAGCCACAACTTTGCACAACCTGTGCCAGTGTCTCACCACCCTCACAGGAAAGAATTTCTTCCTCATATTCAATCTAAATCTACCCTCTTTCAGCTTAAAACTGTTCCCCCATCCCATCGCTACATGCACTCATAAAAATTCCCTCTCCAGTTTTCCTGTAGCCCCTTCAGGTACTGGAAGGCTGCTATGAGGTCTCCCTGGAGTCTTCTCTTATCCAGGCTGAACAACCCCAACTCTCTCAGCCTGTCTTCATAGGAGAGGTGCTCCAATCCTCTGATCATCTTCGTGTCCCTCCTCTGGACTTGCTCCAACAGCTCCATGTCCTTCTTATGTTGGGAGTCGCAACACAGTTCCTGAGGTGATATGTGAATTCCTGAGGTGATGTGTGTCTAATGCCACTATAACCAGCCCTACAGGGGACATCTCCAAAGTACCTGCTGGAGACACATGGGGAATCAGGAAAACTGTCCTTGTCCACCACTGGAAAAACATAGCCTGAGCACTTGCACTGCCTGAGATTTTGGCCAGCCCTGCCTGTTGTGGGTTAGCACAGTCCCCCGGCTGCAGTAACATGAAAAAAATAAAATACTGCATGAAGGCAGGGAGATGGGGTGAAGCAACCAGGGGAAGAGCTGCTGAGATCTGGCTCAACATGCAGGACTACGCCAACCCTGTTGTGAAATGTGGCAGAGGGGTATCAGTGAGTGCTGTAGGATGTTGCAAAAGGTAAGGAACAACAACTTAGGGATTGTGTACACTGTGATGCTTGATGCTCCTCAATGATTTTATGGCATTTCCCTGCCATAAGACATGGTAAAGCCTCTGAGGCACCTGAACAGTCCAGGACTGAGGCCCACTGCTTGGTGCAACCAGACTTTCTGGAGTGACAACTATTCAGTCCAGCCTTACATTAAAATATCATTTGTAAAGCAGTGGTGAAAGTGGCTTGCTGGTAAAATCACCAGCAAGACACTGCATTGAAATCTTCAGGGAAAAAGTTATTTTTCATCTGTTTTCTATGGTTCACCCCATGCAGACACCTTTAGAGTGACAAATTGTTTTCCCTGCAAATGTCAGCCAGGCTTTCAAGTGCAGATAGACAATAGACACCTTGCCACTTTGTTTATCCAGACAGAGAGAGGCAGGATTCTGCTAGCCCCGACTCAGCAAGGCATCACCAAGAGACCTCACCACACCACAGGGTTTTGGATGGCTTCAGTTTCCTTGCAATATCAAAATTTAATAGGTCAATAATGGCAGGGGTACTGACCAAACCACAGCTCTTAGGAGCAGTGTCAGCATTTCCTGGAGGTACAGCAGGAGATGATCCAAAGAGTTTCCCAACAGACAAGCCACTTTGAGATGAATTTGGGATGCAACTGCCATCATTTCCAGACCTATTTTCCCTCAGGGAGGAGGGCATTGTCCAGATTTTATCCAAATTGTCCCCGTTCTGGTTAGCCCTCTGAAAGAACAGCCTGAGCAGCTGTAGTTACTAATTTTGCCCTGTGTTAGGGCATCCTTTGCCACAAAGTACTACACAGTCAAAGCACAGCTTCAGGAGGCATGATTTTTTATTTTTGGTGGTGGTGGCTGTTCCTGGGGGACCTGCAAGCCTCCTTTGTTGTGGTGCAGAAAGTGGTAAACAAGCAGGGAAAGCCTAGGCAAGCAGGTGCTCTTCTCTTGTCTGATGATTCGAAATAGCATAGGCAGCACTGGCACGTATCTGAAGAGCAATCATTATATTTCCATAACTTTATCTGCAGAGGACACAGGAGTTACAATGCAATCAGTGCTATACAGTTTAAAGTGTAGCTGAGATGTATTATGAAGTCAGCTGCAGCAAAGAACATATGGTACAGCTTGTCACCCCACTATAGTATTTCTTCAAAAGACATTTTTCTTACAAAAACTAAGACATTATCAGTCAAACTGTAAGTAACCAATTTCCATTTATAGCGTACAGTCTACCCTCTGAGTCACACACGCGATCGGCAATAGCAGCTGCGAGATTTCTAGAAGTTTGGGGTTTTGTTTTTTTTTCTTTTTATATTCGTGACTCTGAAAATGTTTCTGCTTGAGTGGTGAGTCTTCCCTCCTCTCCACTGTGAAAGCTAAGCAATGCTCCGGCTGCACCTTGCCTTGCCCAGACGGGCACAAACAGTCCAGCTGTTTGTGATGCTCAGTGCTGCTAGGCACAGTCGTGCCTGGAAGAGTACATGGCATGTGCCTAAACAGGGGCATGTAACAGATACCTCGCTACCCAATGCAACTTAGGAAGCATTTCTGCTGCAGTTGGGTTGATTTAGCACAAAAAGCCCCTCAGAGATTTGGGGGAAATTGCTTGAAACCACAAATTATTTACCACTGTTACAGAATCCTTCCTTCCACCGTCTGCTTCACTTGGAAGAACGAAGTCTCCCTTTCCTTTCAGGAGTAGAAGTGCTCTTTGTGTTGCTTAGCAAGACTTTTGTGCCTTCTGACATGGAATTGCTTCTTTCATAGCATGTTTGGTGTTTGCTCTTATTCCAATATGTTTTTCTTTGGAAGCCACTCTGAAGGTTTTCTCTGCAAAGAAAAAGGTCAAGTTTATTTCCTTGGGGAGGGAGGGCAAGATGAAGGTCAGAAAATGATTTAACCAAATAAATAATATGCTAAATTGTCAGAAAAGTATTGAAGCAGAGCAGATGGGCTGTGTTTGCAAGCTCATTTGCATCACGAATACTTCAGCATTGCCCAGATTTTGCATAAGACTTCTCCTTAATATTCTGTTACTTTACAATTGTCTTTGTCCTCCCTTACATACATACTCTTAACACATGGATGAAATTCAGGACTAGTGAAAGATGATGCAACTACAATAAACAAGAATTGTACGTTTAAGAGGCTTGAGACAATGCTTGTGACTGTCACCTATAGCACTAGAACTATATCCAGCAAGGTGTATTTAACAAGCTTGTTCATATCTTGAGCAAAACTAGGGTCTGAAGCTTCAGTCCCACCTCATTTGAAGGGTGGTGTCTATTGTTTCGACTGAAAAAAACAAGCATTATTTCCTGCTTAAGATATTGAACTAAGATTTGGCATAAGGAAAAGTGTCATGGAGTCTATATTTCATTGTGGAGAAAAAATCATGAAGAAGCATCTGAAAGAAGATTTAAAATTCATACTGCAACATTTTGCTGACTCCATCCTTGTCCTCTTCTCAGGCTGAATCAGCAGAATGAGATTTCTGAATAATACTGGAGTGGCCAAGGAGGGATGTCCAACACTCGAAAATGAGAAGCACATTCTGACCTCCGTGATGCAAACACTGCCCTCATAAGGGTCATATTCTTCCGCAATGGATAAACTGATAAGTACATGGGGGTCAAGCTGTGGGGGGTGGGTTGCAGGAGAAACTTTGAGTACAACAGAGCAGCTCAAATTACAAATATCTGGGGACAGAAGTATGCAACAAGTGCGAGCAACCGTGAAAGTGCTCAATGTTGTACGAAGGACAAATGCTCTTTCAGTGTTTGAAACTGAAGCACACATGAGAACTGACTTAAAACTGTGGGCTTACTGCAGGTGGACACCAAAACTTTAGACTTCAATCCTCTCCTTATTATTGCTTCTTAGATCCCACTAGGCCTCATCAGAGAGATGAGCTCTACCAACAGCTGCACACATTTACCAGTTTATCCACCGCCTTCTTGAAAAAGCCTGCTTAAAACTATCTGGAAAGAGATGGTAAATTGAGCCACAGACTTTCAGGGTGCCCTATCAGCTTCTGGATGAGAAGAGCAGAGAAAGAAAATCCCGAGACTGCATGTTGCATGCTATAGCTGTATCCATGCTTTACACTGCTGCAAAACGTCTGGGTAGGGATCTGTGCCTCCCTCTCTGCTCAAGAGTAATGATTGCAACACCCCTTGGTGCAGCCATTCATTTATTTTTTGTTAAGAAAGTACTCAATGGCAAACTTGGCTGCTTTTCAGTACAAAAGATTTCAATGTATAATACACTAATTCAACAGGCTCCCAAATGAAATGGATCTTTCTTTAACAGGGAGAGGGGTGTCCAGTCTTCGTCTTAGCAGGCTTTTAACTTCTTTAGAGGCAGCTGTAAATGAAGCTGGGAAATAATTTTTGCACTTGCTTGTGAGAAGAACTGCATGGAATTTAGCATAATCTCGTGTGAGTGACTATTCCCAAGGGAAAAATAATGGTTAGATGCAAAGCACCATGTCCTGGGTTTAAGATCTCAAGTCTCAAGTGAGACCATACCAGTTTTGTCCAAATGAACCAGCACTCCAATTTGACTCCAAGGGAGGAAGTAAACTGCAGAAAGTACCATAACCTGACTCAAGCACATGAACTGGTAGAGAAAAGGGAGCCTAAACCAAAAGATTCCCCCCTGCTCCACCATGTGGGAGCCTCTAGCAGCAGCTGATGGGCAGCACCCTGAGGCTTTGGTGCCAAAGTTCACCTGTACAGACCCACCTACACGTGACAGCTTTGTAGCAACCAAGTGAATCAGCTCCTCTGCAGCCCGTAGCATTGAAACCTCCCAAAGGGGTAGAGAACTTATCTGAAATGGATCTGGGGATGGTCCAGGACACTGGGCTGAAGCCTTTCACTGCTGGTACACTCTCTTGCCGTTCACTGCTTCACATGGCTGTTCACAGTCAGCTCTTTTCTTGCAAAAGAAGGGAGACAATATAATGAATAAAGCTATCTTGTGGAAAGCAGTTTTAATTTGAATATTTGCTGCTATTGTCACAGTTAGATTAAGACAGCAGACATTCATTAGTGAAGAGATTAAGTTAGTTTGTATCTGTAGAATTCGGGTGAGAGGAGTAATTGGAAACTATTAAGAGAGGAAAAAAGATATCGCTGGATGTTCAGCATCATGAATGGGGAGAAAGTTTTGTATGGGTATTGACACATTTAAGTAGGTGCATGAAATAAAGGCAGCCCGCACTGCAAATGCTCCAGTCTTTCACTAAGACTTGGACTTGCCCATCCTCCTCTGGTCTGGAAACAAAAAAGTCACACTTGCAAAAAGTTCCTCTTCACATTGGAGAACCAAATTTGTGCTAAGACCTTCCAACTCTACTGACACAAAACTAAAAACATATTCAAAAAACCCATTTAATGCCTTCTCCCAGAGTGAAATGTCTATCTTAACTTTTGTAGCTTACTAGCTTGTGACTAGAGTATGTATGTTCTTTCAGCTGAATGGATTTTGAGGTATTTAACGCCACATGAGAACCTGAGCCCGCCAGCTCTCACTTGATTGCAGCTATCAGTACAGAGAGGCGGGTACTATTCTGTTCCGCAAAGTGTTTTGTAACTAGGTAAGGTGCAATCATGCAAAGGCTCCACACGGTGCTCAGCCACCATCGTACAAAGCCAGACTGTGCTGCCACTCACAAGCTGAAGCCTAAACTCAGAGGGGTCTGCCTCACTCATGCAGGAGATGTCTTTCCTTCTCATTTTCTTTGGTCTTTTTTTTCTTCCCTTTAGCAGGCAGAACACTTGTTCATTTCCCATTCCTGCCTACTGAATTATTAATCTAAAATGTTCCGCTGGTATCTTCTTGTCTGCCAGGGATCTCATCATCCAACAATTCCTCTTCAGTCTTGACTTGTAATCAGAGCAATTAGCAACCATTAAAGGTCTCAGCATGCCCATGGCTGCGGGAGTACAGAGTGCAACTCAGGAGCAGGCCCACTCCGACTGAAACTTGGGCAGAAGACGCACTGGCTAAAATCTGTTGTGAAGAACAACAAACCTACAGCAAGAGAAGGGGTTGGGTGTTCAGAATAGGAATTTTCAGTCAATACAGCAAAATCACAGATGCATCAGTTTAGACTGATCTTAGTGGTCAGAGGACAAGGTCCCAGGAGTTGCCATGGTCTGGCTAGAAGGAGTGGTAATTTATCCTGTAGGCACTCAGCCTGCTCCAAACAAGGTTGTTCAGCTCCCAAATGTATGGGGCTTCCTCCCTGCATGTAACAAACATTTTTTTGCTGGAAGGGGCTGAAAGCAAACACGAAGGGCCATCATTGATTCCCTCTGATGCTCTGAAAATGATAAAAAATGGTAACCAGATGTCAGTAGAAAGCAGAGTAGTAGGTCTGGGCTGTTCATCCCTCAGTGAGCTGGATGGCTCTGGGTTGGGGAAGCCCACAGTGCATTTGCAAGTGTCTGATAGTTGCTGCCACTCAGGGCAAACATACTTTGGGGTTGCAATCCCACTCTTCTGCCTCTAGAAAAGCACTTCACCCTGACTGAGAGCAGGGCCGACATTTCCTCCCTGCCAAAAGGCTCACCAGCTCCCACGGGAAGAAGGTGCTGAGCCATGATCTCTCCCTACCTGCTGCCTGCACCAGTGATTGACTAACCAACATGTAATACGAAGAGGTGCATGACCTCAGTGTGAAAGGTCAATGTAAACAGTGTCCTTATAAATGTTCCCTATAGAAAATAGGTACATGGATTTCCTGTTCTATCTTCCAATCTACACCAAGGGCTTAATAGGTCAGGACCAGAGCAATTAATCACATTTCCCCCCTGTCCTCTGCCTTCCTAATGTATCGGAGATGCTCTCCTGCACTTCTGGGCTCTGCCTCTGCTAATGTCTCTGGAAAGATAATCTGTTGAGAAAGAATGTGAGAATTATTAAATCAATAAACACTGCTAACCTTTCAACTGTGTCCATCCAAGGAGATTGTCCCACCTCAGCAGAAACCTCTTGCTTTAACAGAGTGAAAGCAAAGTGTTCTTACTGCATATGTCAAACAAGACAGGAAAAACTGATCTTTCTTTGTCAGGAGAGTGGACAGGTCCCTGGAGGCTCACAGCATGTTTCTCCTACAACACAGTCTGAGAGGCTTTGCAGTGTTATGGGGAAATGTAAGCCCCAGACCCTGTATTAAATTCTCCTGTGTATACCCAGCTGTTCTCGCTGCAGGAAAAGCAAACACATTTACACATAGCCAGATCAAAATACATGAATAACACCTAAAATTATTTTAACAACTTTTGGTAGATTTGGTGAGGATGTTTCTTGAGCAGGAAACTTCTGCATTTTTTTTCCAAATCATCCTCTGGACTGCAGCACATGCTTGATCCTAAGCCAGCCAGGAGATACAGTGAGCTGCTGGGGTATCTTTCAGCTGCTTATTAGTGAGGGGATGGCTAAACATTTAGCTGTTCCCAGGAAGGCCAAGGTCTCCAATTAGCACACGGTGTCTCGGCTTGTTGTGAATATTAGCAGGAATTGCACATGCTTATCTCATGATACAGTTTTAGCAAGTTTGTTTCTTTGGTTTGCACAAGAGATATCTGTTCTCAAAGCCAAATCCGCAATGTGGCTCTGCAATGATGACTTGAGAGAAGGATTTTGCTCATTCAGGCAATTTCTCTCTCCTCCTAATACCAACAGGATTCCCCAGCTTCCTGGAAAACACATGAATGAATTGCTAATAGGTCTTGTCTCTTGTATTAGGAAAAAACATGATATAATTTGTATTTGGGGATCATCCTTGCCTACATGCCTGCAGGAACTGAAACTGTTTTCTAGAATCTATTTCCAGATAATACCAGCATACATTCCCCTGACTTAAAAATAGTAAACTCCCTGTTTAAAGTGCAAAGTGAAACTTTTTCTATCTGTAAAAGGAATTGCATTTATGTTTTTTATAGATGTGTGACTCTGAACCACTTTTATCTTGCAGCATGAATGGGCCAGGCTCCCGTGTTTTGTGTACGTGCTCCTGCTGTACCAGTGAGCTTCCCAGAGACTGCAGGAGAGGGATTTTCAGGAACAATATTATCGAAGCTAATCCTTTTGGGGAAAAATATGCTGAAATCCACCGCAGCTCTAAATGATATAAATTGTAACAGGAAGTGTTTGGGGTTGTTTTTTTTTCCCTTCCACATTCTGAGGAGCAAGCAAAAAAAATAAAAATTATTCCCCCATGTCTTTTTTTCAGTAAGAGCTGGGACCACGACAGTAACATGCACAGTGAAAAACAGGGCAACACACAACACCGTTTCCGTGGCACAGAGTCCTTTGCCAGTGTCTGTTGCTACCAGCTGCAATGCACTACACTGACTCACTTTCCCTGGCTCGGCCCGGCTGCGGAAACACGTTGATGTGACTTAGCATTGTAACTCCTCAAGACGTCTTAATACTGAGAAGATGTATCAGGCCCTTAGTCATATCCTGCGCACAACACCGCATTTGAGTTCCACAGGCCAGACCAAAGCAGCAGTAATTTGTTAAATTGCTGAAACATCCAACAAAATGGATTAGCAGTCCAGCAGTAATGTAAGCTTGCCAGATGTCTCTCAGGCTTATTGGGGAGAAGTTGATGGAGAAAGCTGCATCAAGTCCACATTCAGCCTTGGTGGGATTTGCCCGAGCCTCCAGGACAGGCACACAAAGCGCCTTCCCCTTCATTAAATGCAAGTGTATTTAATGATTGCATGATCCCATCACTGATGTGCACTTGAGCCTCTTCCGAGCAAGCAGCAATGCCAGTACGCTCCCTCCTTCCTCCCTGCACCACCCGTATGAGACAGTCCAACCCCTGGGACTGGAGGCAGCGATGGTGGGACCCAGGAAAGCATCCTCTGCCACCCACTCCTCTCCCTGCTGCTGAGTTGCCTGAGGACACAGCTGGCTTGGGAATGATGGATGTTGGTGTCGCAGCAGTGTCTGTTGCAGATGTATCAGAGTGGGCTTCTCTGATGAAGCAGGCACTGTTGCCACTGTAAGAGTCGTTGGTCAGCTGGACTGGCAGTGTGGTATGGGGGTGAGGAGGAAGCGCAGGCTGGAATCGCTCACACTGAAACCTTCCCAAACCTGGCATCAAGCAGCAGCACCTCCAGAGACTCTCCTTCAAACAGGACATCCACGAGAGCTATGTGCCAAGCTGCAATAAGAAACGGAGGTTGCGAGTTGTATAATATTTACATTTAATACAATCCACAGACATCTGACATTTTTCTGGTAAATTTTACATGGCCCATAAACACTTCTGGAGCACTGAGTAAATTTTAACTCCTCTGATGGTCTTTTGTGCTGGTGGTATCTGTAATTAAATATTTCACTGTTTCCCCCCCCCTAAACCTCATCCATCCGCATCTGTCCAGTCATCAGGATCTGTCATGAGACTCCTTATGCATCCTCAGTACACTGATGCTGCAGAAGTATCCCCCCTTTTCATGTTTTTGGTGTGACATTTCCCACTATCAGTTCCCGTCCCAGGTGAAAACAGCATGCACATGGCTAACCCAGCTTTCCTGTGCCCCAGCTCTCAGAGTGGGCAGCATCCTCCCTTGGAGGGCTTTGCACAAGCCTTCCCCTCGGCTCCACCAGCCCTATGTGTTCTCTTGGTGATTTGTACACAGTCACCCTGCCGATGTAATGGTGTCACAAAGAGACACCTTTTAAAAAGCAATAAAAATTCAAAAATAGGGAAAGAGAATTAATAGCTGAGCAACCAGCCCAGCTCTGGTGATGAAACAGAAAGCGGATAGGAAAGGAGAACATGAGTCAAATGCAATGGCTCCAGGCTACGTCTCAATCCCTTCCCCTCAGACCTTGGAAGGAGGCCAGCAGAGCATCCCGGTATCTGAAACAGTATCCGACCCTGAAGTTCGGATCAATTTGCACTCTGCAACCTATTAACTTTTTGTTAATCCTCCTCACATTGTTTTACATCTTGCCTTCCATCACAGAGAAGGAGGGTTTGTGACAGTGCCGGGGTGACTAATGGTGAGTCCCCCTCGAAACCAGGGGATGTTCAAGTTACAGCCAGGTGCGGGTCTTAATGGGCTCTGGCGATGCTGCCAAGACGTAATTGCCGTAAATCAGTCTGAGCCCTATGGAGACAGTTCCCTGTGTTTTGAAGTCCATTTGCCCTTATTGCTTGTTCAGCTCCTTAATGCATTAATGATAAGATAGCATGGGGAATATGCAGCACAGCCAGCCTCCCCCCCCCAAAATCCTGAAGTAATGAATCAATACTGCGCCTATCTGGTCTGACCGCAGAGGGGAGAGGAATGCAGACAATGCTGGACGCGGGGGAGATCTCCTTTTCCAAAGGTTTTTCTTTGCCAATCCCAAGAGGGGCTGAGCATCTTTAAGGACCATGGGGGTTGGTTTGCAGAAGTATCCCCCAACACGACTGCAGTACTCCTTTCCTTGCTGCTGGTCAGCATGGGTATATATCTATTTGTGCCTAACAATGTTTTTCAAGTGGCTTTCTCAACCAAAATGTGCTGCATTAACAAAAAAATAAGGATAGTATCACAGAAAGACTGGAATGCTTTTTCTTATGTCAGGCTAGCTCTGGAAATCAGGCACTGCGTGGTACTTCATGGCAAATAACCCAGCTCTGAATAGGACTGACTCTTTTGACCTTCATGAAGGCAAGGCTGTTGGGTCTCTGAGGTGAGCCCAGCCAGGTGGAGGACAGCTGCAGGCAGTGTCCCTGCAGGTGACTCGGAGGGCTGTCCTGAGGCTCACTGGCACCATCCCACACTGCTGGGGCACACAGGGGCTGCAGCATCCCTCGGCAGTATGGGGTGGCTCTATAGGGGCCAGGGGGACTGAGCAGCCATGAGCAAAGCTGGGGGAGCCGGCGCTGCCTCCCTACTGAGTGACTCCCAGGAAGTTCTTAGGCTTGTCCACAGATGAAAGAGCCCCAGTGTTATGCTCTAGCAGTGTTTCCCTTCGAGCTGGCTGAGTCTTGGCAGGGTTTTCTCCCCTCCACCCCCCTGATTAGTGCACTATAACTGCTTGACAAATCGCTGGTGCTCTATTGACACATTCATGCCGCTGCTTTCTTCTCAGCCAGTCAAGAGGATCCTGGCTGCTGGTAACGGGCACTCATGGGCATTGCAAACATCCACTGGTGCAAGTATCACCCTGTAAGAGTGAATAAAGTAGACATCCACACAGAGACTATCATTCTTTTGATGCTGACATCATTTTCATTCTGCCCCATCTTGTCCTTTCTCATGTGAAAAAAAATAGAAGCAGGAAAAGCCAGACAGAAAGGGCAAAGAGGTGAAAATCACTGCCTGGCAGTTCTTCGTCACCCAGCAAGGATTAAGACAATGAACAATTTCCACCCACCTAATGATTAGAGCAGTGAACAGCCTCTGCCTGCCTAGGTCTGACAGCATATATGGTTCCTGTCCTTGTCACTGGCACAAGGTAGAGGCTGGCCTGACCTGCCCAAGCCAGCGCAGCCCCAGCATGAGAGCTGGGCTGGATCTCAGTGAGAGCACAGTCTAGTTTACCCCCTCTAACCCCTTCCTCAGAACCTACCCCCAGCTGGTGGGATGTGTGGTGGGCTTGGGAACCAGCCATCCTCAGATAACCAGGTGTCTCTCTGGGGTTTCTTAGCTTGCTGGGGAGAAAGATGACCAGTCCAGCTCTGCTTGGTTGCCATCAAAAACTCAGATGAATAATGGGACAAAGTCTGGACCCCTATACTTTTCTGTAGTGCAAAATGCTGTCCAAATACCCTTGTTCTGTTTTGATTTTGAAAGATTTTTTAACCATTGCCTCTCAGAAGACTTTATTCCCAGATCAATTTGTGTTCTGAGGATCATAATGTCCCTGAAATGACTCTGCAATCTGGTTTCACCCGTAAGAAAGCTTATTTCCTCTGCTATCCTTTACAAATTGCATGCGTTAACTCCTCAAAATACTGTGGACTAGCTAACCAGGAAGGTCCTTCAGCAGAGGTTCCTGTCTTTGGAAGTGAAGGTCAGGAATTTTGTTCCTGTTGATGCATGCGTGCAACTGGCTGTCACCCAAGGCTGGCTCCACTGGCGTGTGCCAACAGACCGCTACATGTTCTGCTGCTGCCAGCAGAACTACGTGAAAGACAAGAGATTCTATGCAATTAGCAAGTGACACTCTTCTTGCAGGGTACAAAGTAGAGAAGTTGTCTCGTGGTGATGTGGCATTGGCTCCTTTTGAGGCATGACTCAGCTCAGAGAATCTGCTGCATCAGAGCACAGAGCTCAACAGGGCTGGGGCTGTGAATGGCGCGGAATGCAGAGGACCAGAGGGTCGCAGGCAGATGTTACAGAAGAGGGACAAATAGCCCAGCTTCATTAAAAAAAAACAAAAACTAAAACAAACAAAAAACCAACCAACCAACAATAACCACAAACAAAACAAAACAACATAGTATTTAGACATAAGAAAGAGTTATAACTTACCCAGTGCACCCACTGCAGATGCAGACTTGTGTCTTTTAGTATATTGTCAATTGCTTTTTCTAGTCTAGTGCTAAATAACCCAAGATTTCACTGGTCCCCTTAGGAGAGGTTTTCACAGTTCAAGAAATCTCTCCATAAGGAACCATTTCTCATGCCTCCCCCTGAATTCTCATTTGTCCAGTTTCACCCATTTCTCCCCATTATATAGCTCCTAGCCTTGTGTGGCCCTGGGGATTCTTCTCATTCCTTGGTGCCCAATCCTTCAAGTCCTTGGAGTCAGCAATTATGTTCCCTCAAGATGTCATTTAGCTGAGTGATGTGTGTTTAGTTACTTTAATCTTTCCCCATAAATCAGTTTGCTCAACCTTCTCTCTGTTTCTCATTTATGAGTTTTTCCCTCTCTGCCATCTTTCCAGTATTACTGAAGCATCTATAAGTGAATTTAGCATTATATTTTCAGCCTTGCGGAGGAGGACCATCATTTTCTTGAACAATGAGATAACATTTACTATATGATAGGTATTTTCTGCGCTATACAACTCTCCACTACCACTCTTCTTTTTAAATCCATTATCACAGCTGGGTTTCTCTCTGCAGTACAGATTTTCTATTAATTACCTCCCACCATCGACTTTGCTCCTTAAATTGGACAACAGGTTCTGGAATAGGTACTAAACTGTTTTTCTGTGCCCTACACCAGTCTGAGTATTAGACAACTATGTGAGCAGCAGGAGGAGATTATTCACCATCTGCCTGCCTTGGTTTTCTTGTGCCTGTCTTCAAGGCACCTAACACCAGGCTTTCCCAGTATCCCATCTCCAACAAGGCTGAAAAATTTGACAGATTCTGCAATCTTAACTGAGATGATTCTTTCCACAGATAAATCCACACTTGTGGGGTTTTCTTTCCAAGTGCAGAACTGAGACTGCAAAAAGGTCCACAGGTCACCATTCCCCTCAGTTACAGGCAGCTGCTTGAAATAGATGCTTCATCTGGAAGAGTGCATGGAACTTCTAATATATATTCACACAGGACAAGGTTCACTCCATCACCGTTGCAAGGACTAGACTTGTAATACAGAAGACCAAAATCTACACAAATAGCAATATGCTTCAAGTAACAAGCAAGGAAGGACACTACTCATGTCCTAAATCCCCACACTAGCAAGAAATTTGTTAGCTGAAAATGTCCAAATGAAAGATGAATCTCCATCCCTACAGTGTTTCTAACTGCTCTTTGCTGTCTTTTGTCCAGATGACTTCAGTTATTTCATAAATCACCACAACTCCACTGAAGACAAGCGAGGCACCAAGACATGCCCTTGTTCTGAGCAATACTGAGTTGTCACTGTTGTCTTGAAGAAAGAGGAAAAAATTTTGATCCCCTGTTAAAAGTGGGAAGTCTAAACCCATCTACTCAAACCTCTGCAAAAGCATCAGAATGAGTGGCTTACTCTTAAACTGAGCAATTGTAATCCCACTTTTTAATGTTCTTATCTAGCAAGGAACATATACACCCTTTACGTAAGCACAGTGAAACATAAATAGGTTCATAAACATACAGAGATCAGGGTCTACCTGACAAAATGTGGTTGTAAATTTGTTCCTTCACTTGCTACACTGCAATGGACTTCATGTCCATATACTTATTTCATTTGGTCTGAAACTTTGTAGAAAACATCACTTTTCACCGCCAATTCTTTACAAACAAATGTGATGGAAAACATAGCTCTAACATGAAATATTTGGTGCACTGGCAAAAATGCAGCCCTTTCTGCAGAAATGTGAAATCAAAGTCCATATACATGTTGTATTGCAGTTTGGCTTTCAATAAGCCCAGAGGATGGGGGAGTAACAGCCTGTGTCCCCCCTTGCAGGAAGGACCAGTTTCTTTCTGCAGGAATGCAATCAGTAGAACAATGAAAATAATTCATCAGATTAAAGTACAAATAAATCCTGTCCTGACAATTGGATGTTATTGTGTTCAATTTCAACTTAATTATTTTTGTATTTAATTACAGAACGGTTAATTGCTTCAATTTAATTATGTATCTCTTTTAATTAGATTTAGGCAAAAAAACCCACAATAAGGCTGCTGCTACCCCACAGCCTTTCCGTTCTTCATTTTATCTCACACCATATCGGTTGTCTCCCCTTGCTTTGCTGTTGGTTTCCTGCACCAGGTTTCTCCCAGATCCCCTGCTTCATATTGACCTCAACTTTGGCAAAGCCCTGGTGAGCCTGGGAGCCTGCCTGCTAGCTGCACAGAAGCACACACTGGGCGTGTGGGTTTTGCCTCCGCTTTCCTCCCACGCCATGGGACCAGACTCATTTTCTGACTGTGGATGTTTGCCTGGCTGCAAGGATGGCTATCAGAGAAGCAGCCCCAATTATTAACCCTTCCTCCAGAAGGGAGGAGTGCATCAGAAATTTCCTGGGACATGTAGAGGAGTTGCAATTTTGTCTTTGCTCAGGCTAATTTAAAAACCTAAGCATGCCCTTTCCTGACTAACTCCCCCTGTGTGCTCATCGCTAACATCTTGGAGTCAGAGGAGTGCATGTGTGTACGTGTGTGTGTGTATGTGTGTGCACATGCATCTCACTCTCATGCACACACCATGCCAAGTGTTTCCTCTGCATCAGCAGGAGGATGTAACTGCTCACACCCCTTTGGAAACCTGGGGTTCCCTCTGCGGTGGAAGGCACACTGACCAGGGTACCTAAACACTGCCCCTCTGTGAGGCATCAGGCCACGAAGCGGAGGTAGAAGGTAAGTTGCCTGTGCAGTATATAACAAACCAGCATTCCCATTAGCAACCAGCCCTTCTCCCAGCACTAAATCAGACAGCTCAGCATGCCTGGCTCCTAGGGTGGACGAGGAGAAGCCGAGCTGAGAGTCACCTCAGGCTGCAGCGTCCAGGGGGGACACTGGCTGCAGCAGACATGGGCTCTTCAGGCCCCCAGAGCAGCAATAACCACTGTCTTACAATCCAGCTGGCATGTCCTGGCTTTCATAGTAACTTACTTGTATATCAACATTGACTTTAACTTTTGCATTAGCATCTCTTTATAAATGTTGACCTTTCCATGTAGGCAATGAACACCCAACCTCAGCAGGAATGCCAAAGGGGAGGCATGTACATAGTAGAAAGGAAAGTCCCCTTTTAGCATGCATTTCAGCAGTGCTTCTTGTCAGCATAAAAGGCATTCCTGAACTTCTCACAAAATAGAAGGAGGTCATAAAAACTCATGAAGACACCCTCAGACTGAAACACAGCAGAAGGATGGTCAGCTGTCTCCTCAAAATTTTCTATATGAACTCCAGCAATTCATGCTATCCCTACAACTTTAACATAAAAAATGAAACAAAAGTAAACACAGCAGTATTGGAAAGGTTCTTAAGACTGCAGTTTGCTAGGATGTCTTAGATACAGTCTCAGGCCGTCACTAGCTTTTCAAGATCAGTGCCTAGGCTTCCAGAACCAGGCAAAAACCTGCCATTTTGCCATACTACTAAACAAGTGAACACTTTGGCCTGTTTAGTCCTATTAAAATGCCTATAAATACTAACCATAAAACAGGAAATGTACAGGAAAACAATATTTATCAAACTAAATTATGAGAAACTAGTGAAGTATTCATAAAACTTTTACTTTAGGACTAATCCCATTCCCTTCAGCTATAAAGATCTTTATAAGTCCATGCACTTCTTCTCGTTTTCTTCTGGCCATTAGCTACAATACAAATGGCTTTTGTAAGAAGACCAAAACCTGCCTGACTTGGGAAGGAGTAGCCAGGACAGTAGGCGTAGCCTCCCATCATGTGCCTCCCAGGGGTTGCCCATCCTACCAGGAGCTCTGAGACCTAGCAAAGTCATGTCAGCCTGGGATTTTAGAAAACACGAGGTTTAGGTACTTGTTTTGGTGGCAGGCTCAAAGAAATGCTGTCCCCCTTTACCTGATGTCCATATCAGATGTGTCAAAGCCTGCCCATCCTGCTAGGCTGAAGACCCTTGAAGAAAGCACTGGCCTGACCCTCACTTTCCACCGTAACTGGTACGACCTCTACCTGCCCTGCTCCTAGCTCAGCCCTTGCATTCCCCACACTGGTCAAAATTAAGTCAACAGGTCTCTTTGCATCACTAAAAAAATTAAAATGCCCTTAAAATCAATGTAAATGTTTAATGTAACAGAAGAACTTAAAGTTTACTCTGATAAGGGATCCCCTAGCCCTGCTTCCAATGGCAAGCAAGAGGCATGTATATTTGTTTAAACGTGTTTTAATTCACTTGTGGTTTTGGAGTCTGCACCACTTTGTGCTAATAAACTCCTTAAATTCACAGAACACTTGTCTAGAAAAGGTATGGGGTTATTGTGGGGAGTATGCATTTAATTTTCAATAATTTCATCTCTGAATGTTTCATTTTCTTTGATGATTTCACAGGTTTCTTATACAAGACCTGGTAGGATGAGTAATGGCCCCTCGCACACCCTTTCCTCTGGCACCTTCTCTCCTGCCCTCCCCATGGTCCTTCTGTGTGCCTCAGTGGTGGCAGAGTCTTGCTTTGTTGCGTCTCTGCCTTGCAGAGCAGCTGTCTCCTGCATTAGCCTTTCTCGCTTGCCTTCCCCAGAACCTTTTTGAGCCCTGCTATGCTCTGGTTGAGCTCAAGTGACTTACTCCTGCAATTTGACCTGTTATTGATGCCGTTCTGGTGGGTACCTGGAGAGCGGGGGCAATTTGATGCAATGCAATTTGATGCATTGTATTCATTTGAGTATTTTTTATCTCGCCAATCTGGATAATTCTAATGTCAGAAGAATTACTGAAATATTTATGCCATGCTTTTGAAAAAATGCACCTTACATTTAAAAACTGAGGTTTATAAACTGAGGTTTATGCTGACTATTTAAATTCCTTGGCTTCCTGCTGTGAGAAGGGATGAGTTTCACAGAGTTTGCGATCTCCCTGAAAGTCTCTGACAGTGGAGAGTCGGTGATGGGTTCCTGGCCCTGGGAGAGCACTGGCAGTGCACATACCACTCCCACCTCTTCCCCATGGCCTCTCTTATACTCCGCTCCAAGATCGAGCTAAATAGAGCATGGCATGGCCCAGCGTCCCTGCCCTCACAGCTTTCAGGCTCAGCAACTAAAACACAGGCTGGGCTGAAGCATTACTTGAATAAAGCTGCACCAGGTAGCTCACTTCTGCCTCGCCTCAGTACTGCTGCACAAGCTGTACCCTACAGTGGTACCCAAGCTGATGGATTGGAGGGAAGTATGTATAGATGTGTCCTGGCTTGAGCCAGGACGGGGCAAATTTTCTTTTTAGTAATTTTACTTTTCAGTTAAGTCTCTTCTAAGTGACTGCACTTGCTGAAATTAACAGCACGTTTTTCAGTCAGTGTCTGCTTCTAGGACTGATAACATTTGATGTTTACAGTTACTGCTGGAGAATGGTACGCAGAAAGGCTCTTGCTTATACTTATTACAATAGAAACCAAGGTCACTGTTTGGTTCTGCTAAACTTCTTGTGTGCTGGAAGAAGGGAGGAAAGGGATCACACCTGCAATCCTCCTGCAGGAAGGAGCAGACTGGACAAGTGACCCAAAATTGACCAAAGTACTCCATCCCATATACACCGTACTCGGTATAAATCTGAGGGATCATGACAGTTAAGCTCTCTTCATCCATGGCCAGTGTTCTGGAAGGACTCCATCCATTTGTCTGCCTTTGATCCTGATTCATACATTCCTGACTTTGTGTCCCTGCATCCAGTTCCCATCTGCCGCTGACTCCAGGAGCCCAGTTCAGGACTTCCCCAGGGCCACCCTGAAGCCTTGGGGTGACGTGAGTGTTACTGGGGGGGGAGACTGGTAGTGGTTTTGTATATAATTTTATGTATTTCATTATTTTCTTTTTCATCATTACTTTTTCATTACAACTGTGTAGTTTATTTTCCAGCCCATAAGTCTCTTTCCTTTATTCTCTTTCCTTTCCCTTTCAGAGAGGGGTGAGTGGTAATAGAGGGCATATATATATATATATATATGTAAATACAGTATCGCTATCTTTATCAAAGGGTAATGGACAATTATAAAAGCATTCATGGTCGAGAGAGCCCACCTTTCTCATCATTCCCCCTTTCCTCTGAAGCTGAGAAATAATATAGGTTTTAGGTTTCAAATTGAAACCCCAAAGTACCTGAGGTCTCACCAGTTAAAGATTTCAGAGATCCCTTGGGTTGGGAAGGAGGAGAAGGCTTCTGGTGTTGCACCAAGAGATCAATATTTCTGTACAGACATCAGCAGACTTGCAAGGTGTTGGGTTTTCTCTCCTCCTCTCAGAGGGGTCTACTCCTGACCTGGGGGCACTTTACCACTGGAATTTCTTGTCTCCAAAGATAAGGTTACACCTTTTTTTAATAAACCTGGCCTTTAAAAAAATGCCTGACTTTGTCCTCCCAGCTAAGTCTGCCCACAGGAATGCTAAACAGCCAACAGTGCTGGTGGTTCCCCTAGGGTGTCTGTGGCAGCAAGAAGGGGAGTTGGGGCAGTGGTGATAGCAACTCCAGCCCTGGGCTCTAGCAAAGGGTCCCCGAGCTCCCTGCACGCACAGGCAAACAACAATGAGCACAAAAGCCAGACTTAAGCTAAAGTTGTGTTTCTCTTTGCCAGCTCCTCACTTTCACCCTGGACTAAGCAGAGGGACTGACTGCCCCCAGTCCATCACCACTGTTTTGGGTTGACCCATCCTGGAAGGAAGGAGACAAAGTTCTCACCTGTTGACAAATCAAGGCCATAAAATTCAATATTTAAGGGGCCTTCTTTGGTGGCTTAACCCTCCTTGCTTGTGACATAAACCTTATTGTGACATGCAGCTCAGCACAGGGCCAGGGACCAGCAAGCTGGTTTCAGGGAACAGAGGTCAGAATAACCTGAAACCACAGCTGTAGCCTGGCTGGTGTTGCAAAGAGCTGTAATCCAATTAATTGATGTGACATGTGGGGGTGGAATATGATGGTGTCATGAGAGAGTTTGCGTGAAACACTTTTTAGTCGCCCTTTCAAAGAGCTCCTATCAAGTGCTTTATTTTTAATTCTTCAATTTGCTTTCCTCTTCTTGATTGTAATACCCTTCTTGAACTTTGCAAATAAAATGTGCTTTCCCTTTTGATTTTTGTCATCATTCCCCTGGCAAGTTATCAGACTTTTAATTCCAAGCCTCCATTTTTTCTCCCCCCTACCTAGACTGCCAGCAGGGTGAGAAGTTAATAAAGTATTTCTCCTGGATTCCCTGCTCTCCAGTGAATCAGCACTGTGCTTGCAGCCCTGGGCAAGGTATATTAGATGATTTGTACGGCCTCTTCTCTTCAGGAGGAGAGGAATGCGGTGATAACCAAGCTCTGGGACTGAGTAAGTCTATTACAACCTGGATTATACTAACCTCTCCTCTGTCAAAGATCATCTTCAGCTGAAGCAAGGTCATAATTAGAGTGACAGAGGTCACATTAGAGTGACAGAGCACTGGAACAGGCTGCCCAGGGGGGTTGTGGAGTCTCCTTTGCTGGAGACATTCAAAACCCGCCTGGATGCGTTCCTGTGTGATGTACTCTAGGTGACCCTGCTCTGGCAGGGGGGGTGGACTAGATGATCTTTCGAGGTCCCTTCCAACCCCTTAGATTCTGTGATTCTGTGATAACCCAGTGTCTGCAAACGCAAAATGTTCCTTTTCCCCAGGGGTCTCAAGTGACTGGAAGGAGAGGAGCTACCTTTGGGAGAAAACAGGCAGCACTGGAAACTAATACACAGCCCTTAATGACAACCTACAGGGAAGTCATCAATGCCAAGATGCTACCTATTTAGAAAAACACAACCTAAATCAAAACTAAGGATGTCGAATTCAAGTCACTAAAGAGAACTGCAATAAACAAGACTGGCCAGCAGAGAAACAGAGGCAGGCTGGGCAGCTCTTCTCCAGGTCATGGTACTGAGAGGAGGATGACTCTTCCTCCGGTCTCGGCTGCAGTGCCTGCCCTGCCCTGCCTCCCTGCTGGCAGCTCTGGATAGACACAGCCGTTAGTGAGGATCCCTGCCCAGGCAGCTCCATCCAAGACATTTTTCAGACCAAGGCTGTCACAACCACTTAACAAGAGGAAAACAATCACAGGTTATCATCTGCTGGAAAGACCAGGCCAGAGGTTTAATTTTCTCAGTGGTGGTGAAACTTGGAGGTGGTGGTGGGGATAGTACAGGCACCCGGTACCCACATATTTGGGAGTCGCCAGGAAATAGGAAACAATGGAGCCACCACACAATACATCAGTGAGACAACTCCCAAGGATACCAGAAACAGCCAAGCTGATGCTGTCCCCAGATAGTTTGTCTGGAGCCGGGGAAATGAAACTTCATTCTCTAGAGCATGGAGACATCTGTGAGGGCAGTTAATTGAACTAGTGTCACTGAAAATGATGTGGATAATGACAGATAGTGTCAGCTTGTGCTGCTGTTTCAGTTACTGGAACAAATGGGAGGAGAAGAGGGCAGAAATAGAAACAAATGAAAGAGAAATTTCTACCAGATGTCAGGGAGAGGATTTTATTTTTATCTCTCCACCTTTCTTCATTCAGAGAAGAAGCAGCCTGTGCCACCAGCAAGGCACTGACCAGACACATGGCATTGGCACCAGTGCTATGCTGAGGTCCTGCAAGTCCTGTCATGATGTGTTAAACAACCACAGTTTCTTACCCAGAGCTTTCCTCTTCACCCCGTACCTAACTGAAATTAGGTGAAATTTGATCTCTGCTGCAACCACTGGCTAAACTTCTCCTGATTTCTGAAGAATCAAGGTTTCACTCCAGGGACATTGCCTTTCCTTGGCTGATGCTCCTTCCAGAGGGGATGTGCTTTCATTTTTCACAGCCATCTCCACTCCTTGGGAAGGGATGCCGTCTGCCACAGCCCTGGTGTTATTTTCTTGCACCTCCATGCGAAATGTTAAAATCTGACCTGGTGAAAGACAGCACAGAAGTACAAATCACTGAGGACTCTGACTGTCTCGCTCTCACTCATTGGCTCTGCTTCTCCTGGCAGCCACGTCGAAGGAGACACAGCCTTGGTACAAGCAGAATGCTCCCAGAGTGCTCCTGAGCTACCCGAGATCAGAAACGGGGCACATACGGGGACAAGGGAAAAGCCAGCTCTGCCCTGGGCTGGCTTTGCTGTGCATGGCAGAGGACAAGCCATCCGTCCGGGATGGAGACTGGGCCACAATACAGCTGGCCCACAGGAGCCTGCCTGGCAGCCACCACTGAGACAAAACAGGAGAGTGTCAAGAGCATCTGAGGACCTCTGTGCTCTCGGTGGCACTGAGGGTTAGCCTATTTCTGGCTTGGACTGTGATAATGCAGCTAGTGTTTTGGATGCTTACTTGCACTTAAGCCTTTTAATCACTTGTTCATTAAGAAAAGGTTTTCAGGACACCTTGCTGAGAGGCAGCATCTCATATACCTCTGAGAAGAAAAAACAGCCACTTAGTCAAACACTCAAACCACTCAGATCCTAATGATAGAATAGTAATGAGGGTGAAGTGCATTATCAACTTAATGATAAACTAAGAGTTTTGGCACCCGTAACATGGGTTCACCCTTTAAGCCCCATAGTGGGCTCCTCAGGGATAAATGAAATGCAATTGGTAGGGGCTGGAAATTTTTTTCTGTTGGGAACTGGACCAACTAAATTGCATTTTAAAAATGGTTTAGTGATACATTGGCTAAGTGATGCAAAGTGGTGAAAAAACCCCTAGATCTTCCTTGTGGTGACTCATGACATAACAGAATAAGAAATCAAATTTACAGAGGCCAAAATCCTCACGAGGTGCATATTATTTCCTGTTTACGTCTGTACACATCCATCTTGATGTGTAAATCGACATTTCCTAACTCATGTGCTGGAAGGAGCAGTAGTTTCAGGTGGACATGGAAGCAAAGGTAATGACTAACCCCACCTTGTCCCCAGTTATCCAGGACTTGTACTTGGGGCTGAACCCTTCCCCAAGAACTTCCTCTTGTCATTGCTAAGTGCCACCATTGGCAAAGCTGGTAAACAGCCAGATAGATACCAATTCATTTTTTTCTGCCAAACCATCAGAAACTGAATTTATTGGTCTTTTCCTGTTCTGTTCCCAGATCCTCACTCCGGGGTGGCCAAGGTGCAAGGTATGAGATTGCCTGTCTTGCATCTACTGCAGACTTTGCTCTGGCAGTGGTGAGATGGGGAGAGGTGCCCACGACACCACACCTCCATGAATACTGCATTTGCTAAGAACTGGTGCAGCTTTACATACTTATGTACACAAACACATTGATCAGTCACACATAAAACACAATCTAATGCAATGCCGTGACAGGCATTGCCCACTGAAGCAATTCGTGATTACTTTAAAGGATTCCTTTCCTGACAGAGTGAATAATTTCTAATCCACATAGACACGGACCATTTAGCATGGTTTACCTTAAAGAGCGTTCCTCAGCTTGGCCAAAAAGCAAACCAGCTCTGCTGGAGGTCCAGGGAGCCAGGCAACAGCCAGCAGCAAATCTGGGCTTTAAAATCTCCATCTCCTCAAATACAGTGCAGTTTTTGAAGTGAGTTCATCTCAGGTACTTGAAAGTCTGGCCCAACCATTTCTGGGCAATCCAGGCAGACAACATGCTGTGAAAACAAACCAAGGCACGTTCTGCACCTTATTGCGTGCAGTTGCATGGGCGCATGGGTGGTTATAGAGGACCAAAGGGGATAGACAGAAGGGGGTGAGCTCAACTGAAACGCTTCTTAAATATAGACAAAATTGAAATGAACTCCCAGCATGAGTCTAAAATTCTTAACAGAACTCTAATGTGCTCAGGTAACTGCACTATTTCCAGAGAAGGTGTTTCAGTTAGACTGTGTGGCTTCAGAGCCAAAACAGACCTCATGAAACTTTCCTGATTAGGGGGAAAAAAGCACTTTTCAGTCAAACCCAGCCTGCTGCACCTACGGAGACAGGAGGATTTGGAGGAGCTGATTTAAAGATGAGACTTCAACTCAGGATCCCGGATTTTCAGTCCCAAAGGAGCAGACATGTAAATATACCCTGTTGCCTTTCACGCCTCATCATGGAGCATCACCAGAAGTTCTTGCCAGCCAGAGATAGGCCTGATCACATGGAGAAATGCTGCTGCTTGTGACAAAACTGCTGTGCGGGCACAGGAGGCCCAGGGAGCCAGGAGCATGATCAGCATCACCAGGAGATGTACCTGTTGTAGCGTTGTAGCATTATACCCGTGCTACTGGGGCATGGCCGGCAGCAGGGACTGAGCACGTTGGTAGCTGTCATGCTAATACTTGTCTCCTGAGATGTCTTCCTAGAAATGTCATTGATGCCTCACAGCATCCTGTCATCTCTCATCTCTGTGATTTACATCTTGCAGAACCCTGTCCAGTAGCAGAGGGATGACGCATGTTCACAAACTATTGGGTATCACAGGGGGCTTTTCTCCAGGCAGTGGGCTTTTCCTGGGTGCGTTGTTCCCCAGCTCCTGGCACTATTTTTCCTTCTCTGAGCTCAGGCAGATGCAGTGCTACCATGGCATGGCTCTGGGACACCTCATGACATGTTTTGAAGGTATGGAACAAAATTTATTAGATAAACACAACACTACTGTCATTGGTGATAATTACAATAGAAGGTAATTTCATTCCTTGAAAATGAAAAGGGATCAGCATTTACTAAGGCTTATTTTTTCCTCTCAATCTCTTGCATGCCCAAGTCCAGAACTCTCAAAATCAGCTCTCTCTATTATGCAAATCACTTTAATAGAAGGGTTAAAAATGCTTCCCACCATCATGGACTATGAGTTAACGTACATTTATCTCCTGCATAAATGTCCAGCTTCTGTGTACTCTAGGAGGGTTGTGCTGGGGTTCAGAGGTTGGTAGCAGATGTAGACAATATTTTAAATAAAAATATATGTCAAAGAATAGAGTGGGCGTTTTTTCAGTTTCTGTCCTACTTTCTCTGCTGTAATTACTATTATGAAAGTTTTTTAATTGTACGTTACAGGATTCTTCTTTCATTTCTAGTGCAGATCTGGCATCTGAAAAGAGCATCAACCATGCAAGGCAGATCCTCCTGTGGTGGTGGGATTATTCCCTGTGGTGACTCTGAATCAGGTGCCTGAACTAACACTGTCCTCTCACTTGTAACCTGAAAGCACACTTTCCAGTTTAAAACTTTGGATCAAAAATATTGGGTGTTAATACCCAACCCTTCTGCTGGCAGCACAGTGTGTGCACGGGGAGGAGAGCAGGACAGGGCACACTGCAGGAGCTTAGGGAGCCTCTCAGAGCACCCACTAAAGCAACCTCCAGCCTCAAAGTCCCCCTTGTCTGAGACCTCCTTTCAAAATCAAAGGACATGGAAAAGTCGGAGTTCAGGTTTGTTGTGTGATTGAAGTGTTGCTGCTCTTTGCTTTCACAGATAAAGCAGTGGAGCAATAATTAATGAGAAAATATGAGGATGATGCAATCCAGAGTGAAATCCCAGTTTAACCGAAGCGGTGGGGTTTTTGCTTCCTGTGTGGTAAGAGTTCACACACCAGCAGGGAAATGGAACAGAGGATGAGACAGCAGTTAATTTTCAGAGTTCTTTACTGTAATCAGTGGGCCAGGGACTCCACTCCTGGCTTTCTTTTTGCACCCACTTTCCTCCCTTGCTGCTGGAGGCTCATCATGCTGACAGACTCCTAAGATGGGACCCCGCTGCAGGATGCTGCAGCCCAGTAAGGAGTTTGTTTATGAAGCAGATTGCAACACAAGGCTAGCTCAAACACCAGAGGGATTTTTACTTTCAGAGGCTGATTTTCCAATTCTGGTCACCAGACATAAGATAACGGGAGAAAAAGGGGAGGAAGGACTGCAAGGTAGATGCACCTGGCATTAGGCACTGCTCCGTGCTTTGTCGGTGTACCAAGAGATACCCATAGAGAATTCATTCCCCCATCTGTTCTCTGTAGATCCCTTTAAAAATTTACTTACTCTATTAAAAAGTAAATGTGATTGTTACAGTTAAGTGGCTGCAGTGCTAGAGATAGTTCGTCCTCCCTCCTCCTCAAATTATATCAAAAAATGCACAATTAATAACACATTAACTTAGCCAGAAACGAGTGAGAATAAGTTAAGGTTTTGTTATAAATACATTTTATTTTGCGTAATAAACACATTTTTTTTTCTGACCTGTAATAGCGAAGAAGAGATAATTCCTCCCTACTGCACATTTCACACATTCCTAGTTTCAGACAGATTAACACAAATGACATTTTGGGCTCAACTCATCTGATTTTAGAAAGCACTCCTCCATCAAGTTAAACTACATTCAGATAATTATTATATAAAAATATTCTTAAACGAATTGTATGAACGGAGCAAAAATACAGTTACATCAGCTAGAAACTCTCTCTATGTCCAGCAGAAAATATAGAGTTCAGGGAGCTGCCAGGGTCATTCCACCAGTGAAAGGAGCGGACATCCAACAAGGTCAATATTTATGTATGGCTTACATGTAGGAATATAATCATTAAAATCAAGGTAATACAAATAAAAATAGGTATTAATATTTCAAAAACTCAAAGGAGACTTTTAAATTCATTATTTTTTCAGCAAGACCGAATCCATCTGAGCCCAGATCCTTCTTTCTAATAAATTCAGTTGTCAGACTCTGAGTCATTTACTGCAGATGCTGACAGAGCTCTATCAGTACGCAGGTTAAGCTTTGCTTTGGTAGGATTGTCTTTCTTTGCCTTTAAATTGATCATGCAATAAAGCCTGCTGCTTGAGCAATGGGTCTTACACCAATTAAACAACTTAGTTTATTTTTTTTCCCTTGGCTAAAAATAATAAATGGCTGCAGGTAGGATTTTGCTGTCTTCAGAGCTGATCTGGGATCAGTTCTCTTATGAGAAAAACCCTGCCTGAAATGAGATGTGAGCTCTGCTTCGTTACACCCCAGAGCACAGAGCAGCATAGTAGCGCTCTGGAGAGCCATTTTCCAAAACAGTTTCCTCACAAGTATTGTGCTGGTATCTTGGGCAAAGAGAAATGTAGAAACACCTTTGCGAAGTTACCAGTAAGCTTGATCTTTGAAAGCTGAGTTCCTGTCTCTACTTCACAGGGTGTTTTCACCGCTTTCGGGTAAGTCCTACATTAAGGTCCCCAGCAGTGTTTGTCCTGGCTGATGTTGTATTAAATCCTTCTCCAAAAGCTTCTCTCAAGATGTCCCTGCAGTTCTGAGTTTCCAACTTCTCTGGTGGTATCACTTAGATATTGGTAGAAAGGTAACAAAGATACTAGTCCTGTTGGTGTCGACCCTTGCCCTTTGTTGGGTTTGCAACCTAAGGAAATTACCAAAGTAGTTTCCACAAGTTGAAAGAGATGATCAGCAGCCATTAGCAAACAGAACAGCTTTTCATTCTCCAGGCTGTAACTAGCCAGGAGGTTGTGACCATTTCTTTTCTGTTTCATGATTGTACCCCTGTGACAGTGCATGGGCTGCTATGCTTCACATGTTGATGTGTCTTAAATCCAGTTAGCTGGTTAAGCTGTTGCAGCACTTGGTAGTAAGCACCCTTTGCTGTAAGCTATGCTTGTACAACAGAAAGGTACACTGGCTCCTTGTTGGCTTATGGGTGGCTTTTACAGTGAGAAACTTAACTTCAGAAATGTCTCAGCACTGATTCAGCTTGTGGAATGTCTGAAAGCCAGGGAAGATATTTGGCATGGAGTCTTCAACCCACACAATGCAAAACCAAAGGTCAGTGTGCCCCAAAGGCATATGGGAAGTCTGTGGCAGGACAGGCTTTGAGTTTGCTTTCTGAAATCTAAATAAATGCACCTTGACTGTTTGTGGTGTCTTTTTGCAAAGCACAACAGAGTTGGCTTTGAACATCCGTGTCTGTCAGAGCAGCCCTAACTCAGGTGACCTGGATGGGCAGACAGCCCTGCCCCATTTGCTCCTGCAGGCAACCTGCAGCATTTCCCCACATTGCCTGGTGGGTCCAGAGGTCCTTGGCTTCCCACAGCCACCACTGCAGTGGTCCCTGTTTCCATGTCTATGTGCAGCCCCTCACCAGCCCTCCCCCCAGGCTGTGCAGAGATCGACCTTGTTGGCCTCTTCACCAGGTGTTCACCCTTTAAGTGAAAGAACCCAAATTTTCCACAGGTGAAAATGTAAATAGTCAAAAAAATCCCCCCACTCCCCCCAAAAAAAAGGCAAGAGAAGAGGAAAAACAGTTTCATGAAGGCATTTTCAGCAGGTCCCAGTGGATTGTCTCACTCCAGGAAACTAATTTGTGGGGCTCTGTGCTGGAGGGCAGTGTGAAGCACCACTGAGTTTCATGCAGGTCCAGAAGTTGTTAGACCTGCATTTTAAACTATGGGAATATTAAGGAGTTTGCTTTAATCACTGAGCTACCTGTTCTGGAAAGGTAAACCCTTGTGATCCAGGACCTGCCTCTCAGCAGCCAAGAGATTGGTCTATGAGGAGACATCCTAGGCAGGAGGGGAGGGCAAGATTTTTTTTATATTGCCTAGATGAAGTACTGCCTAATTTCACCTAACAGCCTGGGCTGACTCAAGTGCTGGCAAGCATTGGGAGGTAATGCAATTAAAGCAGCTGGGGTCCTCACCTGCTGACCATTTCCCAGTTCTCCTCCCCTCACGTAGCCAGTTGTTTTCATCACAGGTACATGTAAGCAGCAGCCAGTTTATGTGTTATATTCCCAGTTACAGAGTCATAGAGTGTGAAGATCATTTTGGTAATAAATACTGAGATGTTATGTGTATGTATATAACACATATGAAGCACAAACTACAGGTATTCTTAAATGTATATGTAAGTAGTATTCTTCAGTTGTTTCTGAAGACATCTAGAAAGTAACTCTGAAAAAGCTAAGTCAAATAAAGATAGGATGGATAAAAATCCCTGTGAAGTTTTAATCTGAGAAATAAAGAACATACTGTTAATAAAGTATAATTGTTTCATTAAATATTTAAAATACACCTTCCATACTAAATTTGTATTTCAACAAATATCTTTTCTGTTTATAAACTTGTTTATGAATATTGCACACAGCCAAGAGAAACTTCCTCAATAAAAAGAACTTAATCCTTACATATTCAGCCTCTTGATCAAACATTTCCATTTTCTATCAGGATACATTTGTATTATTCATTATAATTTATAAATTTTCTACTTAGAGATAATACAATTACAAATGTTTCTTGCAAATCTTTCTTACTCTCCTTACATACTATTTCATTTAGATACCATTCTGTTATTTACAATTGCTTCATTTTAATAAGAAAAGATGCTCACCACCAATTATTTAATTGAATGGTGCTTCTCAACACACTATTAATCTCTTTCAAAATAATTTGCATTTTGTGTATTTGGAGCAGATATCGGAAAACATTATTGTCATTTTTTCAAACAACATTTCCACAATGTGCCCCTATTTGCGGCAAGAGGTGATGCGAGAATGGAAATCAACAGCCCCATCAGCCTTACCAGGCTTGTATCCTCCTTTATGAGATGGAATAAGTATTTTACTGGAGACAGACCTTCAGCGGACAATTATTTTATGCCCCTGAAAACTGAGCTGAAATTGTTAATTTGGTAGAGCTCTTACATGTGCCTCATTTTTTCATATTCTCAAAGCAGCTGGCAAATCCACCAGAAACTCTGGCTGGGAAGGAAAGCTTCTCAGCCCCACCATCTCTCAGTAAAGACATCCATATTGTGCTCCTTTTTATTCTTTTTCTCTTCATTTATTTTTCCTTTTTTTTCCTTGTTTTTTCACTTACATTTAATGAAAGTCCAGATTGTATGAGGAGAACAAAAAGAGCTGAATAATGAACTAAAATTCTCTGTAGGCAAAGAGCATCTCTGTAGTACAGCAACACCCTTCCACAGTCTTGGAGTGTTTTTTTATGGTCGGTTTTAGGATTTTCCCCATTTCCATGTCATTAAACTATGTATAAAATAGTAGTTGCAGGAGGCTATCTAGCAGTGTCTGGCAGTGACAATATTTGTGCCTTGCTCCTCTTCAAAACGCAAATGTCAGATTTTCATCTAATGTAAAATACCAAGATTGATCCAATCATATTATCTTAGGTGTGCTCAAAACTCAATTCTGCAAACACCAAGGCAATTGGTGAAGTGTATTATGTAGGATCTCCTAAATGAGTGCTTAATTTTGCATGGTTGTCGGAGCAATTTTTACCACTTCCTATGGGCGTGTGGATTATGAAACATCTTTAATTATCTCACTATACTACTGGGTTTTTTTCTACTTGACCCCTCCCTCACTAATTGCTCCTCAAAATCCTGTTCATCCTCATCATCAACGCATGACTGTCTCATTTACTGCACACTGTTCACACCCTGCTCCAAAAGCAGAATTATTCATGCTTTCCTGGGCTTTTCTGCAGCGTGCCATATCAATGTTTCACAAACATTTAACTTACTCCCACGGTGCTTCTGGTGAGATGAATTATCAGTGGAGATGGTTACACATAGAGAACCAAGACATACTTATTGTATGGTCCAAACTACCCACTAATTCAGGGTGGAGGGTTTGAAATACCTAAGGCTTATCATCTCATAGTACATCATATTTTCTACAGCACTTCATATGCTCAGAAATAGCTTCTATTGATTTCAGATGCAATTGTGCATGCCAAGTACTCCTGCAAGCCCGATCCTGAGATTTCAAGCTGGGTACTGCAAAATGCAAATTGCCATTTCTGAAAAGCTTGGTTCCTGTGGCTTTCCACCATCACTAAGGGATTTGTGACATAAAAAAATGATAGGGTGAGATTCCAGGCAGGGATTCAACTGCACCCTGGAAGAGGCCTTCCTCTGCCCACAGCACTATGTCCCACGTGCAACCCATGCTCCAGCTGATGTAAGAAATGAGATGCAAAACACTGCTCAACTTGTTCCACAGCTCTAATTCAGTCCAGAAGCAAACTGAGGCTGATACCAACACATTGCATTCAACAACCCAGTTGTCCTTTAGAGAATAGTTTGGCCGTATGCTGTAGATGTACAACAGAGTCAAATGAGAGTTGTCCAGACTGCCTTAGTTTTGGCAGCTTTCAAGGTTTGAGGCATTTTCTTTACCAGCATTAAGACAGTAACTTTTTCATGTAGTGTTCTGCATTATTTTTCTAAGAAAGATGTTAAAAAATTAATCCAATCATTCAGCATCAGATAACATCCATGTGGTTTATTTGGGTTGGCAGGAGCTTCTATATTCACAGCATAAACCTGTGATACAAGGGCCAGCCAAGTAACTGATAACAGTGGTAAGATTTTGTGGACCAGAAGTAGAAGAGGATGAGACACGTGAGGTTCATAGATAATGCACATAACTGGGAAACAGCAGAAATCTTGGGAGTCCATTACAAGCCCTGGGTGCCTGTCCCTCTTTCTTGAGAACCAGCAATGGGAACAAAGCTGCTGAGAGCTCTGCAGAGAGACACTGCCCCTTCTTTACCCTGTTTATGCAGGCACTGCAGGTGTCAGGTGAAGTCTGTCACCCTCAGTGGCCCTGGGCTTGGGCAGGCTCAGATGCTATGTGCATGGGTACTGCAGTCACTGAGGTCCTGGAGACAGGAGGTGGCATCACAGCACATTCTGTGAGGTTGATCCCCAGGGAGATTTTTAGCCATTCAGTAGGACAATTAGTTAATAGGCAGATGCAGCCCACAACAGTTTTTTTTATTCCTACTCTTGCACTTTAAACAAGCCTGGGATGAGGATGCTAAGAAGCATGTCCTTGACACAAGGTCTTGGCTGCAAAAGAACTGCCAGCCCCTCCCTCAAAGCTCTCAAATTTCAGCAGAGATATATGTTTTACCTCAGCTTCATTCTGAGAAAAAAATCAGCAAACAGTAAATATCCAGCATAGAAACCTTTAATGCAAATACTTAATACTTTCCTATGTTCAGACAGGAATGTTTTATCATGGAAAATACCAGGTCTTTTCAGTAAAAGGTAATGACCCTGATGCCTTCTGTAATTACAATAACTTACATAGTCCTAAATAGTAATTTTAAATAATAATATCATCCAAGTAATTTTGATTGATTAAATCATGAGCCACAAGCAGGAATCTAGAAAGATCAATGAAATAGCTGTTAATGATTTGCTAAGCAACCCTGAGCCTGTGAGCAGGTGAACATGCCCTGTTTTGCAGCAGGAGGCCAACATCTTCCAGGAGCACCACCTCAAAGTGATCACTGAATTCCTTTTAATCTAATACTTCATCTTACTCTTTTCTTTTTTACAGTGTCAAGTTGGATTTCCTGTAGACAGGAGGCACGGGGGGATGCTGGCTTCATTGACAGGATTCCTCTTCCCTTCCTAGTCTCCTATTTTCATGCAGATTTGTAGAACTCACCTGCAAGACCTCTGGCAGATTTTGCTGGAAAAGGTTCAGAAGTTAGCAGAGAGGGCAAATTGACATGATGAAGTCGTATACACTTTTATTTAGGGGATGGAGCTAGGAAGGTGTGGACATATATGATCACCATATGCAGAAGGGCACCATACACAGAGCACAGTTGAAACAGCTGGAGCCCGGCCAGTTGATATGAGCCAAAGATTTTACCCCTATTGTGGATTCTAGACTTTAATTTGCATGGCATGCAGAGTCCGAATGGTTTGCTTTTTCTTAAAGCAGTACAGCACTTGAAGTAGATTTCTAGGGCATAATTGCTGTAGCTACTCCATGTATTTATTATCTTAGCACAATAAGTGACTCCAAAGCTTAATAGAATGGGGTATCGTTTCTTGTACAACAGTGCTGTCTTGTTAAATTATTCACATTATTTATTTCACAGATACTAATAACCGTTATTTGGTATTCAAGAGAGAGACAAAAATTATTATTTGTTACATTCCTCCATTATCTAATATTCATAAAACGTGTGTGATTTAAAATGTCTTTCTGATGGATGGCCGTCTAGGATGTGTTTACATGTTCTGCTTTATTAATAGAGAAAACAGCTACTGAAACTTATTTACAGCTGTCCCCCAGTGCTCAGACCAGCAAACTTCATTTCTAATCACTGAACCTCCCTCTTCCACATTGAGAAAATATCCCAGTTTGGACCAAGTCCCACTCCAGCACTCCTTGGCCTTTCTCTGTGTGCCTGCCAGCCCGCTCTCACGTCTGCTAAAATGTGGGCAATGGATTCATGCTGTGACCTCTCCACACGGGGCTGAGACCCCTCAGGAAGTCTCACTTATCCTGGAGGTAAATTGATGTTGACATTTGCCTTCAGAAATGAAAACCTATTATATGAACATTGGCTGTGTTTCCCATCCCAGCCAATACCCCACCACGAAACCGTACCATTCATAGGCTCGATTCATATGCCAGAATGGGCTGCAGGCTGGATTTATTTTCCCATTGTCGGTTCCCATTGAGGCAAGGGGTATTTACATGTGTTAATAGACATTAGTCATGTAAATCCCTGGTTCATCAATGGGAAAAAGGACTCTGAAAATTGTTAAATCTGATTTTCCAGAAGATAGAAACAAGCCGCACTTAACCGTATGCTGCTATCACTACTCCTTTTTTGTTTCTGTTATTCTGATTATTCAGATATAATGACCCAAATATATTCAGTTATGCAGAACAATGAAGGGAAATCAAGAGTCCTTGATTCCCTGACATGCTCCTATGGAAATAACTGATTAAATCTTTCAAAGCAACATATTTTCTCGTCTTCCATTTTAATAATCATGTTATATACCACTACTGCTCAAATGTGAAACCAGAAGTTTAGTTTTAGATGCGTATCCAGCAGCTTCCTTGTTAATCTTTCTAAACCCCACAAACAACTTATCAGCTGATTCTATAACCTCGAGCAACGGGCTTTCACTCTAATTAGCAAACAGGAGCAAACAAATCCCAACAAAGAAGAACTGTTCCAAGTTTCCCTGCCAGTACAGCCCATTCAGGGCATAGCAGCCAGGCTGTCAGCTCAAAAATAGGAATTCCTCATATTTTCATGAATAACTTAGGCATTTATTTTGCCTGCAGATAAGCTCAAACTAAATGGGTTTACAAATAGGCTGCAGGTTGAGATTAGAGTTCAAAACCATCTTGGTAAACCTGGGATTCTTTCTCCAGCAGAAGATGCAATCCAATAAATACAAGAACGAATTAGGAATAATCCACTCTACAAGCAAAAGGGCAGCCGGGCAACAGTGCTGCAGAGAAGGATGTGGGCTTGAAGGGACTTTCGACCCAAACATTAGTCCTGCTTCTTGTGCTCTGGAACATGGAGACATGAAACCTCCCCTCAGAGAAGAATCAAATTCAGTCTTGGATACTGTTTGCATGCCTCTAGTTTGTTGTCTTAGACTGCAAAATGTGGGGGCAAGAACATGTCTCTCTACATCACCTAGCACTATGGGTTTCATGTTAAACCTAAGGCACTCCATCAATGATGAAGATGATGATGGTATTTACTGACTCCATGGCCACAGAGGGAGACCCAAAAGATGCTAAGGTTTGGCCTACAAGTGGGACCCCCAAGTGGGGCAAGTGGAAGGCACAGGGCCCCTGCAGAGCTCGGTCCAGCTCACACATGAGGGTGAGAACAAAACTCAGTGCATGTTGTCCAGATTACTGCTATAGAGGTAGATCTGTGTGCTTTCCTGAGCACTAACCAGACAGTTTGGTGGAATTCCTGTCATCAGCTATTGGGGAAGCCAAATATGCTTGTCCAGAGGGTCATCCTCATCCACAGACATACCAGCTCTTCCGAAGCGCTCTAACAGACCTGCAATGTAGCGCATCCCTCCTTTATCAGTCCAACCTACCTGTCCGGTCTTTTTTTTATCACACTGCTTGACAATTTGCTTTGTATGGAAGGCAGACAGACAAGACTGTTTTCCCAGAGCTCTGTTTTTTTAAAAAGAGTATCCTATTTACCACCTCCATTTCCTGGCATGTGACTGATGGAAGGCAGGGGTTACATCGCAGTTGGTAGTTCAGCAGTCTTGTAATTGAGTCTCCTCAGGAGCCCAGGGTGAACCCTGGCTGGAGCTGGTGATTTGTTGCTATTCATTTCATCAACTTGCTCTAAAACCTCCTCTTCTGACAGTTCAATCTGAGGTGGTTTCTCACTTGTCCCCAGTAGGAAAGTACTGTGGCATGGGAGGCTTCCTGAGGCTCCTCTCCAGCAAACGCCAGCACAGAGAGCTCATCTGCCTCCACTCTGATGGTCCCGTTATCTCTAAGTGCTTCCGTAACCCCACGGTCATCTGTTGGCCCTACATGTGTGCTGGCAAGTGGCCTCTACCTAATATAGTTGAAAAGGCTTTATTATTGTTTTTTAATGACTTTTAGTAAATTATTCCACAAAATCCACTTTAGGTTTTTTTACTATGGTTTTGCATGATTTCAGAATTCATGCTCTTCTGGTATCCCTGGTTTGGACACAACCTACACTTCTTAATGTTGTCTTTGACAGTCACCTTTATCCAGCTGCTTACCTTGTGCCTGTTTTAGCTTCTTTCTAAAATATTTTCTGATAACTGGAAATACCTTTCCTATGAGCCAGTAGTAAGGTGCCTTTTGAAATAACCTCCTCACCACCTGCACACATTTTTCCCTCTTGGCTGTTGCTTTTCATTTCCTTTTAAAAAGCTGCATGCCCATATGTCACTGATCCCTGTGTGAACTGTGCACATCAGTTTCTCTTGAGCACCCAAGTGCTCTACAGGTTGCAGTTCTTGCTGCACCTGGTAGACACCTCCAGAAGTGATAACCCACCTATTTGCTAAACAGGCAAAGGATGGGCACCACCACCTTCCTGCTGGCCTCCTTCCTTTGCTCTGCTGTATCTGTAGTCCTTGGGGGAGGATTTGGGGAAGGAGGGGTGAGACTCTGTTTCTTGTTTACCTGCACTACTTTAATCCATCTGGTATGGACTCTGGAGAGCGAGGGACTCTCTCCTTTTCTGGAGTTGGGGACTGAGACTCCTCTCCTCTCCTTCTGCATCGCCTCATCTCACTAAGCTGAAGCAAACAAAGTCCTGCTCCACCATAGCTCCACACCACCGCAATCCAACAAATGAATGAGCTGGCAAACGGCACCACATATGCCTGCTCCACTGCAAAGTAAAAGTGAGCAATTACCTCTCCACTGACTTTAGTTTTGATTCCTATAAATTTTTCTTTCATGAAGCCCACTCACCAAATACCAGTCTTCAAAATGCAATGACTCATCTCCTAACATGCACGTGACCGGAGTCACCCCTGTGTGCAGGAGAGTTCAGTGCCTCCCTGTGCATTTCACAATCCAATACAAAATCTGCTCCCTACTCTTAATGACTTCATGATTTATTGACTTGCCCATCTTTCCTCACCTCAGCTCCCCAAGCTTTATTTATTTCTTTTGTACATCAGTTCGGGGAAATAAACAGCACATGCATCTCATTTACAACCAAACAAATGCATGATGGTGATACAACAACAAAAGGAAAAGTTCTTCCTTCCAGGTACTCACATTCAGTACTTTTTCGGCAGCTTGCATAACCAGGCCTGAGTAATTAGCCCTGCTCGGGATTTCTCCCCAGTGCCATTATCCCTGCTCAGGATTTCTCCCTAATGCCATTATCGCTAATGGCACTGGCAAAGATTTTGCTTCATCTGTGGCCTTCATTGACTTCACCAACACATTCACACAATCTCCTGAATTTTGGAAGAGATGTCTTGGAATAAATTAATGGAATTTGAAAAGCTTTCAGCACAAAATTTCTTGAAACTTGTTCCCTCATTGTCTCTTGTGGTTGTCCACAAAGCAAACTATTCCTCTTGATCTGAAAAGAGCTGCACTCTCCAGCTATGATCCCAAGCCACACTCCCAATTACTCCTCTGAGTCCCAAAGACCTAAACTGGCTCTGAATCCACCAGTCCCACAAGGTCCCTGTAGACTTCCAGGATACCACGTTTGTTCAAAGAGATCCTTCCCTGGGTGATGTGGACACAGTGTGATGTTCTCTGTGCCCAATCCTGCTCTGGCTATGCGTGCACTTGTGTACACTGGCTGGTCTCATGTGTAGGAGACAGGGAATTGAAAAAATAAACTAAAAAACAAAACAAACACAAAAACCAGGAACCCTTTGCTTTCACAATATAACAGAGACTAAAAAAAAATGGCCAAGATTAAGTAAGTGCCAGGACAAATCATTGAACTGGCCTCGCAGCAAAGACTGGGTGAGCCAGCACCAAAATCTGAGGAGGAGGCATCTGTACCCTGAAAAAGATGTGGTGGCCTTGGACACAAGCAGTGCAAGGTAAGGTGCAGTGAGCTCAGATGGGTGACAAGGCTGACACATCCCCTGGGTAAGTATGGGACGGGTAAGCAGAAGTCTTCCTTGAGACTTGCATGTCCATATCCAACTTCTTAGGGCCAAAACTCAAGCAGAAGTGTTATTCCTATTCAGTGCTCTTTTATCAAAACCATTTGGGTCAGCCTCCTAGCCGATCAGGGTGGAGTATTGATGTAGGCAGCTCAAAATCAGACAGCAAGCCAAAAATAACCTGCAACCACATCTTTTGTTTAAAAAATGCCTCTGGCTACTTGATGGGTTTTGGCTGTGGAGGCATTGATCACCCCAACACTGAACACAAGCCCCTTGGGATACTTGGGATCCCTTGATCATGGAATCACAAGGAAACACACTTAGCCCTTGCAACCCTCCCTTGCTGAAATCTTGCACGGAGTGTACCACCCTGGCCACATTTCCCCAGGCTGCCCTCATGTACACCACACTTCACCAATGACACTAAAATGGTCAGGGAGACAAATGGCATAGAATCACAGAACGGTTTGGGTTGGAAGGAACCTTAAAGATCATCTAGTTCCAGACCCCCTGCCTTGGGCAGGGACACCCTCCACTAGATCAGGTTGCTCAACGCCCCATCCAACCTGGCCTTGAACACTGCCAGAGAGGGGGCAGCCACAACTTCTCTGGGCAACCTGTGCCAGTGTCTCACCATGCTCACAGTAAACAATTTCTTCCTCATATCCAGTCTAAATCTACCCTCTTTTAGTCTGAAACCATCCCCCCTTGTCTTATCACTACATGCCCTTGTAAAAAGTCCCTCAGGACACGCAAGGTACGCATGCAGTTGTCCATATGTCTTGGACTGGAGGGTCCCTTTCAGTAACATACAACACATCTAGAAGCAGCAAATGCTGGTTGCTCCTAGAAAACAGAGGTCTGCAGCCTGGAATGGGTCCTTCAGAGAAATCCAGGCACTTCAACGGCTAAGGGAGAAAGGGCTATCTTATTTTTTTAAAAAGTAGCTAAGCACATATGTATGCAGAGCTAGTGCAATCAAACTGGGAATAGTGAGTGTGCTTCTGACATCCACGTTATCAGAAGTATTTGGAAAAAGTCAGCAATCACATAAAGAAGAGACCTCCAAACCAAGTGGATAACCAGAGAGCTATTCTCTAGTGAAAGGCTGGGAGTTCAATCTGTTTAGTTCATCATAAAGAAGATCGAGGAATGATTTGATAGACAGCAGATAAGCACTCTAAGGGAGGAAAAATATTGGGTAGTAAAGAGTTCTTTTAGCCTCATGGAGAAAAGGAACAGCAAGTGTCAAAGACTGGATGGTGAGCTCAGACCTGTTCAAATCAGAAACGTGGCACGCATTGTTAGCATGAGGGCTGACGGGCACTGGGAGCAAACTGCCACAGAAAGGTATGGATTTCCTCCCTCTTAATTGTTTCAATGAATTATTAAAGTCTTTCTGAAAGATATGCTTCAGGCAAACATGAACATCCTGTGCTCCGTACAGAGATAAGTGTGTTACACAGAGGGGCAGAGGAAGCAAGAAAAACCAGGAGTATCTTTCTGGCCTTGGACACAACCAGCAAGACTAACCTCCTTCATGCTCTTAGGGGCCCTGGTTACCCTGTCAGAGGAAAAAGATTTTTTTTGGACAGCAAGTCAGACCTGGGAGCCTGTTTCTGTCCTATACGGGGGCTCTGATGACTCTGTTCCTGGCCTTACTGCAGTGCTTGAAGACCTTTGGTAGCAACACAGAAGGCAGGAGACTCTTCTTTGTGTTTGCATTTTGGGTATCTGCAGACGGCTCTTCAATTAGCCTCCTCTTCTCAAATACATTCAGTCAGCTGCAACTGTTTCAATTATGGCCTTGTGGATTTTATTTCCCTTGTTTCTATTAAAAAATCCACTTTGCATCTCTTGCTGTGTAAAACGAGCATTATTTCGTAGGGCTTTTGCTGGTATTTTCTCGGTTACCCTTTAAAATTCTACTAACCACCAATACATGTCAAAATTAGTGTCCACACGCTGCTCTCTGCTGTTGGATGTGCCCTACAAACACTAGCTGGCAGCACCACATTTGCTGCATACATTACCGTATTGGCCTGTAAAGTTATTCATACCAAAGTGCATTTCTGCTGTTCAGTTGAAATCGTATCATCTTTAGCTTTGCAAGGCTTTTCTTGGCTGAAGATGCAGTTGTTTTTATCATTTCCTTGCCAGGCGCAACACAAAGGCTTTATTGACTGTTCTTGCTTGAGTGAAGGAAGATACCAAGAAGAGTTTTGCTTACCTTGTAGGCTCCAATGCATAAGACTTACGTTGATCCCATTTGCAGCACAATGGGAGCCAGGGATGCTGAGAGCCTGGGTTACTTATATTAATTTTTAATTCTTTATTATTACACTTAATACACTTAATCCATTGACAAAAATAGTTCTTTGTACACATATTTTCTATCCTGCTATTTCCACTTTTGGGCAGCCAGTGTCCACAACCCTGTGAACTGGGGCCTGCCCCTAGGAACACAATTTTCCCCTTCCAAAAGGCTGAGAAAGCTGCAGATGTTCCTTACCACGCTGAGGAGGAACCTGCCAAAAGGCATGTCAAGAGGTGGGGAGCAAAGCAGCAGATGTCCCTGGGCTGAAACTCTGGAGAAGGCACCTCTCCTGCACAGGGAAGGACGCTTTGCACTTACTGTGAGTCCGCTTGGGGACCCCCTGCACTGCTCAGCCACAGGCATGCGTTGGGGACAACCTCAGCTGCAGATCACTGCTGCCTCTCAACATTGTCCCATACAACCTTCTGATCCATACATGAAGTCCTCTGGTGAAACTAGGTGGCATTTCTGTGTCAGGCTGGTTGGTCTGGCCAGGGCACCCGCTTCCAGCTGAGCTGGCAAGGATGAATGTCATAAGCATCTGTGTTGTGCTGGTGCCTCAGCACCTACACAAGGGTGGGTACGACTCCTCTCCCTCTGAAAGCAGGAGGGAAGAGGGAAGCTTAGCATAGGACAGTTGGGTCAATATGAGCCATGTCCTGACCATTTCTCGCCATTTGCTTACTGGGATACAGTCAAGTGAAAATACTGTAACTTGGAGCTGGAAATCGTTTATGTTAGCTCTGAACACGAGGACAAACACAACAGGTCAGAGGAAGGTCCACACAACTAATGGCAGAGGAGCAATGCAGAGTAACGCTTCTCTGTTAGACACACTCAGCCTCCAGAAACCAACAGCTCGGAGGGTACCTGAGGTTGAGCTGCTGCCCTCGCATCTTAACAACCTTTGTGGGGACTTCTTCCCATCAATGTACTTTGCAATCCATGTAATTTCAGAGGCGCCATATCCTGAGATAACAGGCTCCTCAGTGCACCTGTGGGCTGCCTGAGATGCATCTCCCCCTCTTTGCATTGAATCTACTCCTTGAGATTTCAGTCACTGACCCCTTATTGGCCTGCTAGAAAAGCTACCACAAACGTAATTCTGGTTTTGGAGGCAAATCATACCACCAAGACCTTAAACTGTGGTATAAATTACAGCACCTTTGGCCCCTCCAGTGAATGCCAGTGCCAGGTGGCAGAGGAAAAGGAAATTGAGACTGGTCTCTGACACTCACCTTTATTCCCTTCGCTGAGCCGCCTCCAGCTTTGGCTGACAGTCAAGTTCTGCAGCACAAAAATCCTCTTACATGTAGCTCACACGAGCAGCTCTTCCTGCATAAAAAGCCCCTTGCAAGCCAGGCAGTTGGCCCAGGAACAGGTTTTCCTTTCAGGAGAAAAGGTTGCAGGTTCAGGCTCTAATTTGTTTGATAATTTTTTTATTGTGCTGGCCAACATGCTAAGAAGAGATTTATTCATGAAAAGGACAACGTCAGCATCTATTCCCTGAGCAAACAGATGAGAAAAAAAAATCTGTAAACAGCAGAAGTAAGAGAGAAAGCATGAAGAGCAGCATACTAAATTACCCCTGACCGTGTGGGTCACTTTGGAGCACGTTTTTATTTTATTTATTAAACAGCTTCTGCACAAAGTGTGTTTTGCTCGACTAAGGCATCGTACGGTGAATACTAAAATGATGCTGTAGCTCTTCACTGCTGGGGCAGGGGGGGAGTGGGTACGCCCCTTTTATTCCTGGAGTTATTGTTTTATAAATAAAAGGTGCTGATGACACTGTGTGTACAACACAGATAGGGCGTGAATAATAGCTGCAGTGGCTTGATAGGGATGATCTGTAGCTGAAAACCCATTAACGCAGACAGTAGGTGAGGCAAATGTGCTGAAATGTCAGGATGTGGAACGCCAGGAGAACAACCCTTAAAATAGTTCCACCCAAAATAGCCTCTGTGGACAATAGGAGGGGGGTTTGCCTTCATTTATTTCTATTACCAGCTCCTTGACACACCATCCCTGGAGCACTCCTGGCCACAGCAGGAGGCCAGCCAAAGGGCACGCTGTTGTCCCACCCCTATGTGCCACTGCTGCAGTCCACGTAGGGATGGGAGCACAGATCAAAAAGCAAAGCCCATTGCCCCTGGTGTGTTGGGGCTGCCACAGCCAGGGGAGGAAACGGTCGCCTCGAGCGGCTGGCAAATACACTGGGTAAAACTACAGCTCCCCAAATGCCTCAGAGCAGCTCTCTGCAAACAGCAGCAAATCCTCTGGCAGAGCCTGAAGGAAATAAATTGGATGGTGCCTGCAAGCTGACAGGGTGCGTGCAAGAGGAGGGGAGAAGCACTGATGGGGTGGCTCTGATGGGGAAGTGGACTCCTACACTCCATCGTGCTGAGCACAAACCTATTCAATAACCTGAAAAAATCACCTCCTCCCAGTGCATGTTACCTACAAAGCTGGAACAGCCCTCAGAAACTGCAGGTGATGACCACACAGCCTTCATTTCTCTGGGTAAACACCACTGAGATGCTTCCGGAGGAAAAGGCATCGCTCAAGGTTAAAATAACACAAAGTTTCAAGGTGACTCCAAAGAAGCTGAGTAGTACCAGTGTGACCTTAACAAGGGTTAAACAGAAGGACCCAGCAATGCTTTTGAGCTGCCATGTACATGCTCCAGTCACATCTCACAAAAGAATGAGACCCAGAGCTCAACTGCATTCCCCCACCCACCTTTGGTTTCTGCAGGGAAAAACATCCAAAAAACGGGTATGTAGGCAAGAACCAAGTCACTGTGTGTCTCAGAGCACCATGGCTGGGGGACTAGTTATGCCAGACTTAGCTCTTGGTGCACACTATAGGCATAACGCAAGGTGAGGAGGGGAAGCCTGCAAGGAAAAGAAAACCATGGGAGAAACTCACATTTTGGCACGTGGTGGAATACAGCTATGTCAGCAAAGTTCCATTGGCAATACATGCAGTGAACATAGGTGGGAATTCAGTGCCTGGATTTGCAGTCGGCAGCTTGTGAATCAGAGTGATGACTCAGGACTTTCAGTTTCTCTGCAGGCAAAGGCTGCTCAGACCTTACTCAGGCAGAATTGCCATTTTTCATGACAAGAGGCCACATCTTGCTCTCCTAACTCTTCTCCTGATAAAGCTAATATTGCTAACTCACAGCAATTCAGTAATTTAGTACACAATCACCATGGTACTGAAAAGTCACCTTTTGTGTGCTTAGAAGTGATGCTGTTACACTCTTTCTTAAAACCCAGTGATCTGACGCTGTATCTGCCAGATCTCCCTGGGATCAGGAGGTTAAACAGTCACTCCTGCACCCCACTCCCTCAGGTACAGATGTTAAAAGGCAACTTTTACTCCTGATTTTGATTTTGCAATGTGGCCGTGGTGTATTTCCATGTACCACCTGTGCAGCATCACCCTATGCAAATCCAAAGGGTCCAACCTCTCCTTGAAGCAGAGGGCATCCAGTGAGGCCAACATCTCCAGTGCTTTGCCTACCTCTAGGTGACAGCAGAAGATGGGAGCAAGATTTATACCTAGTTCAGACATAATCAAACAAAGCAGGATTTAGAATAAATGAAGTATAAATGATTCAGGTGTTGGAAAAGAGGAGGTGGAAGTATATCTGAGTGAAGCTTTGACCCTAGAAAGAGGTGAGCAAACACAGATGTTGCAGCAATTGGGAAGGTATAGGAAGGTATAGGAAGGAGGCAGACTGTAGCCTTTGGAAGCATAAATCATAGACAGTATCTATGTTCTCCAGTCATTAGGAAGAAAGAATGAATGACAGAAAGAGAGAAAGGAGAGGAGGTCAACAGAGAAGGGTTAAAGGTTAATTTCCTGATTGCCAGGATATGAAAGGTAATGGCCCCAGATGCCTCTGAATTTCCTTTCAAAAGAGGTATCATCATTTAATGCACTCTTTTATTACCACTCTCATGTCAGCTTCCTTGTGTTCCAAAACGGTCTTTTCTTCTGCTGTTAATATGATAACAATCCACATACCACAGTCTTCTGATGGACCTCGACATTTTTAATGTATTAGGTAAGGACAGTAAATCTGTTAGAAGCATAACCTGCTCCTGCTGAAGTCAACAGGAACTTTGCCACCGATGTCTACGGCGTTGCGGAAGGTCCGATTCTGATGACTAATGGCATTAGTCACATCTTTACTGGAACCTTTTGTTTATGAATGATTCCAAAATGTTTGTTCAGAATGCTCAATTTAGATGCAAACATTTCCAGCTTGTACTCCATTTTATGATATCAGGAGCTCTCGAACTCCGGTGCACGTTACCCACAGTCCGCAGGCTGCCCACTGCTGTCATTTGAAGTGAGGGATTCAATTTGGAGGGCAGGTAGCATACAAAGGGCTCTTTCTTACCACAAACATTGTCCCGCATGGGAAAGCCGGAGAAGTGGTCTATGTCTAGATTTCAAGGCTGAAAGGAAGCAGGAGTCACGGTCCCTCCCTGGTCCTTTTCCACTGCTAAATGAATGGGCAGTCCCATTGGAAAAGTTGAATATCAACACCTTAGAGTCAGCCACTCCACATCAGCCATCCCCTAGAAATAACAAATTTATTATTTTGTAGACCCATGGTGTGTGCAATGGCCCCAGCTCCATCATTCCCTGATGGAGAGGCAGGGACATGACAGGGATGTCCCCTGGGCCACCCTGGGCAGAGAGGCAGTAGCAACGAAGAAGCCTCTGAAGGTCTGATCTGCAATCTGCTGATTTTAGCATTGTTTTTACTCCAAGTACGTGGCCCCACATGGATACTAGATGGAGAAACAGTTTGTGTTACACCTTGACCTCTCAGCTAAGCTCAGGGCCGCATTTTAAACATGCTTAGTTTGTGGTCACGGGCGTCTAGGACTTAAATAGACGTGGCACTGCAAGGCAGTATTATCTCTCTCTTGCATGGACAAAAGGCTGGCAGATAGCAGGACAGCAAGGCCATGGTGCCCAACAGCTCAGGATAGGAACTAAAACTGAATCTACAAAGTCTTGCCCCCAATATAACCACAATCTCACCCTTCCACTTTTCAAGTCAAGCACCTCTGCTCAGAGATGAGAGAAAGAGTCCACAGTACTATAATGGGTAAATGGGGTTTACCAGCTTCTAACTGGGGTAATATGGCACTTACCCGCTTCTCATGTACAGCAAATAAATCAGAGTTCACCTGCTCCTTTATGGAGAGAAGCTTTAAGTACCTGGCTAATCAGAAGGCAGCTCTGAACATGTCCTGACAGTTGCCTGATGGCTGAACTACCACATCTGCCTGCCCTCAAAGGATGTCAAAAACTGATGTACAGATCCAGTGATGCAACTTGGTTTTGTATCCTTCAACTATGCCAAAACAGCATTCTACACTTCAGCAGAGAGCTAGTCTTTACGGAAATGGCCCACTAAACAGAGTTATGCCGTATTGGCATTTCTCAGAATATCAGACACGGATATTGCCATTTTTCAGGATGTGGGATGTAAGCTGAATAGATTTCATACCATGACTTCCAAGCCTCCATACGGGGACTTCTGATCAACTGCCCTATTCACCAAAGTTATGGCAGTTATTTATGTTAAACAGATTAAAGGCTGAGCAACTGAGATTTTCTCCAAGTGACGTGCTGTTTCAGCTTCTTTTACATTAAAATTTGTTCACATTAGTGAGGAAATACCATATTTGCCTTCCCCTGGAATAAAAATTTGCTCGTGGACTCAAGTTTATCTATTTCTCATTAGGGCAGAAATGTCTTCTGGTAAGGGGCCAGACAGGCTGGTTCCTGGTGACCACTACTTATTAAAACACTTAATTCTTTACATACCTTGTAAGGAGACCTCTATGGCAGAAGTAGTGGGAAAGACTTTGTCATCTCCCACAAAAATAATTCTAGCACATTTTTGGCCCAGCTCTTTACCCACTGAAGTCATCAACCTAATTCCTAGAAATGTACCCTGTCAGGCAACTAGTACCTCTTTATGTACCAGAAGTTGCAAGATTCAAAAGCAATGAACTCCTTCTGCTATTCGCAGCTTTGCTATTTATTGGGATTAGAGGCAGACTCTTTGGAAACACTTTCTAACACTGTTTAAAGACTTTCAATTTTCTGTTTTATGTAATGTAACCACTTGGAAGCTTTTATTCTAAAATAACTCTGCAAGTATTCTTCTACCATAAGTATAATGGGATGATTACATTACTACAGAAATTCTGGAAATTTATATAAATACGATGACAAATCTTCTTCTGTTCAACTCAGGCTGCGTATGCATGCTTTCTTTCTCACCACCCCCCCAATCTGTGCTACTGATGAACTAGTAGATTGGTTCTTACTTTGGTACAATTACCAAAACTCCAGTTGTCCCTCTTGTAAGAATCCCTTAGGTATGGAGGGAGAAGCTGCAGGAGTATTATACTCAAGCAGGGTGCAGCCCTTGTTCTTCAATGCCTTTGCCAGGCTATGAAGCCCCGTGTCCACACCATGGACAGATGTTTATGTTTACTTCTGTCACCTCTGCCGCCTGGCTGGGAACATCTGGCCAAGGGACAGGAAGAAGAGCTGGCAGAGGGATGTTCCAGGTGAAGGTGAGCCAGTGTCTTTACTCGAGGAGTAAAAGAGAGCAGAGGTTTGCATTATACTTATTTTGTAACCTCCACTTCCTTTGCTGCTTCTTAGTAGCACAAAGGGTTTAGAGTATCTGTGCAGCAGAAAGCTCTCCTAAATCAATAGTCTCCTGTTGCTACATAAATACCTAACTGGAGCAAAGATGTTTATTTTCAAAGTGGGAGATGTTGCTCCTGTGACACTGTTTTATTATAATGATTTTGATCCTGAACCTGCAATCTTTACACTGAGACAAAGACTCCCCTTGCTTTCCGTGCAAGCTTTGTCTGACTAAGGATTTCAGAATTAGCTCTTTGCTTTTATTTTTACTGGAAAACAAGCCTGTGCTTGACAAGGGAAAAACAGTAAGTGGATCATGTCAGGAAGACAAGTTCCTATGAGAAATTTCTAGCAGGAAAAACACAGCTTTACGATTACATGGCAATAAATTACAAGGTTAAAGTTTTAAGAATTTTCCAGGAGCCAAAAATGCTAGTGCATTGATGTGAAGGGTACCTATTCCATCAGGGTAAAAGGCCCAACCCAGCATAAGTCTCTTGCACCTCTTAACCAGAGACTACACCAATGAGTAAATGTTGAATAATAAGAAAATATTTCCATGAAAATTTGGAACATCCATGGAATTAACCACATTTTGACCTAAGGATTTTAGAAGGAAGATTGCACATCAGTCTGGCTACACTTTATGCCACCAAAGGGGGCCTGATCCCGAGGGGGTCCCATAAGTCTACCTGGTAGCAGCAGACCTGTGCCAGTGTGCTTCCTGCCATGAGAACTACCCAAAAATGTGTCACATGGCACCCAAACCCTGCAGGGATGAGAAGCACATAAAGCTCTGCAGCTAATTGCAGAGGCTCAGAAATGGCAGTGGAGGGGCTGGGATGGGGGGCTGCCCACCAGCACTGCTGTGCAGACAGGCAAGGAGTACCAGGGGAACGGGACAAGAACAGGAGGCTGAGAGCACTTGGTGTGGGACAGGCAAATGCAGAGTCAGGGCCTTACCTGGTACCTGTCCCCTGCCCTCAGCATCAGTGGACCCCCAAAAAACATGGGAAAACATGGCAGTGGGGCAGCAACATCCTGGTCTGGCAAACAGGGCCAAATGGGGTGTTTGGCTGGGTTTGGGGTTTTGGTGGAGGTGTTTTAAACCAAAAATTCCCACTAGGAGCAGAGGGTTGTCAGCGCATTGCTCAGCCTGCAGCCACTTGGTCAGCCCTGGTGTGTGCTTCCGTGCCTTGCTGGAGCAGGTGGGTGTCCCCCATAGTTCATTCCCTCTCTGATTTGACCCAAATCGGGTGATGGGCAGCACTGCAGGTATGGACACAGCAAAGGGGGAATGTGGGGATGCACCCTCTGGGAGGGGATGGCTACAGTAAAGAGCAGCAACCCTAGTGCCCAGACAGGGGGGACAGGAACCTGAATTAGGTAATTTGGGGATCTCAGGCACGCATTTCAAAGGTGGAGAGAAGTGGGGGCCACTTGTCAGCCAGCCCCCCAGCCCCTGCAGTGCCCTGCACAGGCAGCAGGCGGCGGGCAAGGCCCGGGGCAGAATCCCATTCTCCTGGCAGAGTGGGTTCCCTTCTCCCTCTGCCTTAGGAGACTGCACCGAACGCCGATCTTCAGAAGCGGAGGTGCACCCGCATCGCTCTGTGAAAACCAGCGTCCGGCTCGCCCTTACAGCAGCCTGCCAGTCCCTTTTAACGGGATTTTGCAGCCCCCTCAATCCTGCTTTTTAACAGGCGGTAACGCTGGGGTCAGTGCGTTTGATCACACTCACTGCTCTGGAGGCGGGAGCCGCAGGCACCTTCCCCCCGCCAGCAAACCGCGCGGCTGCGGCGGCGGCTCCCGGTGCAGGGGCGGCTTCCCGCAGCCCAGCCCCCGTGCCCCGCTCCGGTCACACACGGCGGGACCCACCTGCCCGCCTCCAAACAGGCCTCGTCGCACCAGCGCTTTATTTCCCCAGCCCGCCACACGCCCGGCCCGCCGGCACCTCCGGCCACGGCGGAACTCGCTGCGGCGCTATTAAGCGATCGGTACCGACCCCCGGGGGGACAGGGGGAGGCATGGAGAGGCGAGGCAGGGCAGCTCCCCC
>VZRW01013728.1:64832-77509 GCA_013398125.1 Aegotheles bennettii | reverse complement strand
CCCGAAAGTTTCTAGAACTCCCTAAAATGGGAAGTTGCAGGAGAAAAGCCAAGAGCCCCGGGACCGGCAAGGGCGCTGGCGTGGAGGCTCGGCTTGGCGAGTTGCCGTGCCTGCACCCTGCCCGCACCCTGCCCGAGCACCGCCCGGCCCTGCCTCAGCCGGGCGGCCGTGCCGTCGGGGCTGCAGGCAGCTTCCCGTGCCGGGCACGGGGTGGCAGAGAGCCGCATCCCTGCGGATAGCTGCGGAGAAGAGGGCTTTGCGGTACCTTAGTTGTTGGGGTGTGTGGCTTTGGGGGCTTTTTTTTCGTTAGAATCCTCCCAAACTTCTGTGAGCATCACGTTCCAGCGGCTGCTGAATTTACCTCATGAGGATCAAGCAAAAGCACGATTCTTTTTTTTTAAAAAAAAATTGTGTTGGTTTTTTCCATATGCTGGATTGCCCCTTTTCAATTGCCAATCGGTCGGGACGAGCAGCTTCCCCCCGGAGCGCGTCTCTGCAGGGCGGGTGGCTCTGGGGTGCCTGCAAAGGAAGGTTCCAGAACAGTGGCGCCGCCCGCTCCCCCGGCAAGGGGTGCTGCCCGCCCCGCAGAGACACCCCGGGGCACCCACCTCGCTAGGGACAGGCTTGCACACCACATCCCGCTGTGACCCGGCGGGGGTGGCACCGCGGAGCCGCTGCGCTGGGGGTGCGTGGTGGGGGAGCTCGGCTGCCCTCGAGCAGTCGTGGTTCGGTGACCGAGCTGGAGCTCGGTGCAGCATTAACAGGGAACCACCAGGAAACGCCTCTGCTGTGCCGCTCCTGCTGAAGTGACTTTGAGAAATCCGGGTTGCTGCAGCCTGAAAGAAGTTTAAAACGGCAGTTGTTGGTGATGCTCCCTTTTAACAAGCCCTCTCCTCCTGCAGCAGAGCACTAGCTCCCTTTGTAGCATAGGCGTTAACGTGCTTTATGCAGCAGGACAGGTTCCTTTTGCTTTCTAATAAACTAGGCAAATTACACAAAACGAGAGAGGTGACCTACTTGGAGGGAGGAGAGGAAAAAGAATGTTTGAGGAGACCTTGATTTCAAACATGTTGCGTGTCCTACGGTTTGTCCTAACCAAGCAGGGTTATTACCTCCCGTAGGTGTGAAATGCATGCTGTAAAGGCTGGCTTTTATTTTTCCCTTTGCTGCTTTGGCAGGAAGGAAGTAGTTATTCATGAACGTGCATTTCAGGTGTTCCTTAAACACTATATTGCATTACAGCTCTAACATCAAGAGGTTAAAATACCTAGAACGTTCTTCCTTATCCCGTCTCTCACAAAGCACATTTAAAACTAGGGCATCATTAGCAGAACTGTAGGGAGTTCTGGGGAAGTGGGGGATGTTTTGTGGTGAGTGTCGCAAAGCCGACAAATAACATCTTCACAAATACCTGGGTCTTGCAGGTCTTCAACGTGGTTGTCACTACCTTCCTGTCTGCAGCTCAGTGCAACATGTAAGTACAAGAGGTGTCCCTATGAATTGTGTGTGTATTTTGATAGATTAATGTTCTTTTACCCTTCTCTTTAAATAGGTGGGTTGATTGCGACAAATGGGGAATGTAGCATATTGCAGATGTTTTTGGTTGGGAGGCATCATGGGTAATATCTGAAAGACTGCTTTTCATGCTAAACAAAAAAAAGTGTAACTAGGAAAGAATTTGCCTCTACTTTAGTGCTCACATCACCAGCGCTTATTCCCTGTGAAAGGACGAGATATATTTCAATTAATTTGTGGCAATGTTATGGCCTTTGTTGAGCCATTGAAATGTCAGAAGGTAGGTACCGCAAGGATTTCATTAATACCACTCAACAGTCAATGAGTAAATGAAAACTGCAAAGCAAAACTAAGGTATGGTAACAAATAGAACTCACTTCATGTGAAAATAGTGGGTTTAATGTGATAAGACTAGAAACTGTCTTACCAGCATGAAACATCTATGTATTAAGTGCCCATTTGGAAGGGAAGAGTTGTCCGCATTTCACCACAAGTTAAGTTACTCTGGGTTAATAGGATTCTGTCAAATACATGCTGGGAAATAATAGTGTAAGAAGTAATGATTCTCCTCAAGATGTCTGCATTTTACCTTGAAAAGAAGTCCATGTTTTAAAAAAACTTGGTACTGCATAGATGCATGATGGCTTTCTGGAGATGTAAAATAGCTCTTAAAAAGATGCTGTGGAGGGAGAAATAATGGATGCTCGTAAGATCGGTTTTGGAAATAGAAGGGAGGGGGAGTTGAGCCTTTCTGTGAAAACCGCATTCTACCTGATTATTTTCCCTTCAATACGTCAGGCTAAATGATGTTCCATTTTGACTTGTGTTAACATAATATTGTTGTTGGTTAGTGTTAGTCAGGCTTGCATTTTAAAAGATAGATGAGGGCTTTTTTAATTAAATAGTGCATACATAGGGAGACACAGGAGAATATGATATTGTTTACAATTGTTTTGAAAACGGAAAATATTTTTTGTACTTTAGCAGTGTCTTCAGTATTTTCTCATAGCGTGTAATTGGTTTTTAATGTGAAGGTATGGGTGCCTTAAATCAGTTACATAAATAACGAAGAAGTAAATGTGACGTTCTTGAGAAAGTTGTCATTTACTATTCTCAGGAATTAGTTAAATTCATGTGTTGAATTAAAAAACTTATAACCTGGATTTCATAAGTATAAAGCTTGTAACATTCTTTTCACGTACTATGCATTTGTGTACTGGTGTCAATACGTATGCATGGTGCAAGGAGAGAAAACAATAATATTTATTTAATCTTATTTTAGCCATTACACTTAATATATCGTATGCAGGTAGAGTGAGGCTGATGCAGACTGTTTTTAAAAAGGTGTCCTCAAAATATTTTTACAAAAAAAGGTTGACCAATATAGGCTTGCTTGATTCTGTGGAGGACTGGGTGCTTCGGAGAAGGGCTTTGGTTTTGGGTTCATTTGGGGTTTTTTATTTCTGGTAATTTTTAATTTTTAAAGAATTGGTTCCCTAGTTTAAGAAGCCAGCAATAGAGGGAAAGATGTGAGGCATTATTACAGGAAAAGGTCAATACTATCCTCTTCCTTCATTGTTTCATTCTTGGGGTGTTTTCTCCTCATGTCTGACCTGCCAAAAGATTATTTGGGAGGGGAGAGAAAGAAGAGAGTGTGTTTTTTGAAGTAGACACATATATCAGAGGGGATGCTTAATTAGAAAATTGTAATACAGCCCTGCAGCCTAATGGAGTGAGAAGATGACAATTCTCAGCCAGCTGGGTGGGGCACAATGCAGTGCTAACTGTAAGCCTTTTGTCTAATAAAAATGTCTGAATCAAAGTGATTGTCTGGCAATCAGCATCCCACTTGACCTTTTTAAAGACGGGAAGACAAAGTTAATGAATGTGTCTTCCAGTTGCCACCCAGTATGTCGGGATCTTTGTGCATCACTGGAGAGCCACGACTCTTGCTGCTTGGGTCCCTATCGCAGCATGGCTATTCAGAATTGAAAGATTATTTGTGAAATAGTGCCTGTTGAAATTACTAAAGCCTTGAGCAAAAGAAAAGCCCTGTATACAGCGGCTGAACTACTTTGCCATACTGTTTTTGAGGTTTCTTTTCTTGTCAGTGCAATGAATTAACTTCACCGGAGTTTCACAGGGTTGCTGGTAAATGCAAATCTTACTGTCCCTAAGCTGTGCTTTAAGTCTCCTGTATTACTGAATAGTTGGAATTACTAGGTAATTACAGAAAACCTAGTGCATTATGTTAGTTAAATGTAGGCATTGTTTAAAAACCTTGTTTTAATGAGATAAGGCATTTTAAAATGTTCTTGCTAGAAAAATGTATTTGTGCTTTTTTAAATGCTGAAAATACTGTGTGATTATTGAAGAATTTGTAGCATTTTGTAAGCAGGGTACTTGCAAGACGCTGCTGTTTTTCAAAGCTCTAGAATGTAAAATCAAGTCTGATAATCCCAGATATGTGTAAGCAGATATTTATGTTTTCTTAAATTAGAAAGAGTATAAAGTGTATAGCTTGTGCAAGACTCTGGTAAGCCTGAATCTATTGAAAATTGTGTTGTACAAGAGTCTGATTGTTACAATGCAGATCACCAGTGTGAGGGAAATTTTATATGGTTGGAAGATACTTTGGAAATAATAAAACTAATACTTGTGCTGGTTTGTTAGTCCATTAAATACTTAATTACTTCCTTTGAACACAATTGAGGAGGTTCATTTACAAATTAATACTTGCTTATAATGCTAGGTGACAGTATCACCACTGAAATGCAGAATTCTCTGTGGTTTACACTTTCTGTAGAGACAAACAAATTAATTTGCATGTATTGAAAAGAAAATGGTGGCTTCTCATCTCTCGGTGAAGACTGAATAGAAAACTGATGTGGCAATGTCTTAACACCAGGGCACTGTTTTGCAAAAAATAAAATATACACTGAAGTATCATTGTAAAATTAGACAAACTTTAAAATGAGCAGTGAATATTTAGAGATGCGGTTCCTTTTTGCTGCACTTAGTATCTGAATGTTATAATGGATATCAGCATTAATGGGACACACTCAGGCTTATGCATTGTATTATGGATAAAACAGGGAATAGGCTAAAGAGGAGGAATGTAAGTGCTATCCAGGATCTGATTTTTCTTAAGCTCACTCTAGGATATTCAGTGCTAAGATGAAAAAGTATAAATGGTAAATGGTACATAGTTATCATCTGTGCAGTATTGATCTAGAAGAAAAGGGAACAAGTAAAAATCAGCATTTTAAATAGAGCTTTAAAATTAATCTCTAAGACTTTGAAACCTGTAATCAGTGTAGATTGGAAGGGAGGAGAAGGAAGGGACTGGGTGAATGGTTGCAGGAGTAGAGCACATGCTCTGCTTCAGCTCTGTACATGGAAATAGGTATTGTGATGGAGAAGATAAAGTGACCACCTAAATTTACTGGATTTCAAATCAACTAGTAGCGCTTGTGAATTATATGGGGTATTTTTGCAAATCAGTGTGTTGCATCTGTGCTTTGTTGGAGCAGTAAACCTATTTGCAAAGCTGTTTGTCACACTGTCGTTTTTATTATAATAGGGCTTATATGGAAATATTCCTGCAATGCATCTACAGAAAAGACAAATGGCAGCATTTATAGAAGGTGGCAGATTAAACCGCAGTGTGTGTGTAGAGAGAAAGGGGTTGGTGTTGTCGTTCCCCCCTCCCCCTCTAGCCCCCTTACTAAAGAGGGATTGACATTATTTTGTTTAAATATGGTGCATGTTACATTGCACTAATGTAAAGATTAGCACAATAGAGCCCTTAACCTGATTAAGGACTCTGGGTCCTGCCCCAAGGTAAATAATGAATATGGTTTTGTTTGCCCAGCGCGTCTTACTGTGTGGAAAAATAGCTGGGAGTCTGTTGTTTTTTCTTTTTAACTGCTTGTCTCTCATATAAATCAATTAAAATTAGGGGTGTTTTTTTTAAAAGAAGTTCAACAAGCTTGGATTTTTTGTTTTATTTCAGCTGAAGGGCCTGATCCCATTTTAGTGTTTTTACACATAAAGACCAAAACATCTATTTCAAGAGAAAAAATAAATGGTGACCTCTTTATCTGAAGCAAAGCAGCAATTGGTCTTGTGGACTTGTACTGTTCATCCTCTGTAGTGAATGTGGTCCTTATTTAATTCAGCAATAGATTGTTATTTTTGTTTACATTTGGAATTTGAATTTTCTTTAAGCATAAGAGGGGAAAACAGGAACAAGGAAGGCAGAGATGAGAAAAAATGGTATTTTTTTCTCATTGGGAAAGCCTGCTTTCCCTGTTGAATAGATTTAATTTCTCCACCTTCCCTACTTAGGGGTAGCATCTGAAGGGATGCAAGTCTTAGAGGATGGTAGAGGCTCTATGTGCAGGAAGGCGCAAAGCTGGACCCAAGTTCCTTGGTGCCCTGGTGGGCCACACCTTCCCCCCACGGACCCCACTTGGTGATGCATAGGTCTGGCTGCTCTTTTTTCTGGTGAAAGCAAGGGTTTGTCTCAGAGGCTGACAAATAAGAAATAGATTATTTTAAGGATTTAATGAAGTGCGATCTTAAATTAGAATGCTTCTGAAGACAGGTCTAGTTTACATATAGACTGCAACTGAAAGAAAAGTAATAAATTACTGGTTTGGTTAACGATCAAGTTAATGATGCCATGGGCAGTTTTGGAGTGTGTTGAAAGAAGATGGCTGCCTCCATTTTTCTCGGCTGTGCTTATGGCAGCATGAGCTCCTCCTCAAATCCTTCATTGATTGCGGGTTGCAGTGCCATTAGCCAGATTGAGAGCCCTTTGCTTTGAGATGCACCTTGCACTCCTTGCATCCTTGAACAGCTCTGTTAGCACAAGCGCAGTGTTTTCGCTCAGCTCCCGGCATGCTGTGGACTTTCATCCTGAGCTGTTTGACTCATCAAGACCTCTTAAAACAAATGTTCACAAGGCTGAAATAAAAAGCGCTGGCATTGCTGCAGCCAGGGAGAACACTGCTATTGACTGCAGTTGAGCAGGGGTGTGCCCCACTGGTGGTCATGTAGTGGCTGCACATCCCTTTGCCCTTGCACAGGGTCCTCCCAGAAACCAGCAGCTCGGAGGAAGGTCTGCAAAAGGCACTAGAGGTCTCTTACCAGTCTCTGCTTTCCAATTCAGAGTGTAGATAATTTACTAGAACAGGGTTAGTCTAGCCTAAAGAAAGAAAAGTCCCTGTCTAGCAGTTAGTGACTCACACCACACATGGTACATGCTACTTGGAGGTGATTGGCAGCCTTGCTGTGCCAGAGCAGGTACTAGAGTTTGGGAACAGAGGGGACCTGCAAGTCACCCTTGAGGACTTGTGGGTTTACTGGAAGCTAGAGGAAACATTCTTGGCATGCTGTGGTAGGTACTGTATAGGTGAAGGTGCTGGTGGCTGTATCTTGAATTTCTGCTGTTGATGGATCACAAGATCCAAATGAGTCAAAGAAAGGACCACACAAAACAGTCTGGACAAAACCCAAGGACTTCTACTGTGAGTTATGCCCTGCTTCCCCCATGCCGCAGTCTTGGTGTGTTACTTGTCCTGAAAGCCATCAAGAATGGGCATAGCCTGGAGAACTTGGTGCTGGCATTTCCAGGGCAAAGCTTGCTCCCAAAGGGGAGGATGATGTTGCAGCTGATGCCAGAAGTACAGCCTCATCACATCTCCCAGTGGTTCTCTAGCTAGGCTGTTAAAAAATAAAACAAAAACCCAAAAAACTAAAAAAAAACCAAGCCAAAATCCGTTTTCCTTCAAAGCTTCCTCTTTAAAAGTATGAGGCACTGCCTGGTGACTAACTCTGGGATTGAAGATGTACAGGGACTTAAGACAGCTCAATCTGTTACAGGTGCCAAGCCTGACCTTGGACACATAGATAAGCTTCCCTCCAGCATTGCTTTTCTGGCGAGGAATTGGGCAAGATGGTGGAAATGGCATTTATTGACTTTTGCATGCTGTGAAGTATAAGGTTTGTAAAGATGTTTGTGATCATTTAGGAAGAAGTGCAAGTGCTCCTGGCTGGCACTCCTGCTTCATAACCCCCTTTGTAGGGGTGAGGTGGAAAACGTGGAGATTCAAACCGTAACCTCATAACCTGCTTCACTTGGGCTCCTTCAAAAACCAGGGACATCCTTCCTGGATAAAGGGGTTGACCCCAGAGCGTTTGAATGCATTACCCAGCCAGCGGTCAATATCAGAGCTGCTGAAATGGGGAGTGTACCGGTTTTTGTGCAGCCTTCTTTTGGGGAAAGGAAGGTTATTTCCTTTTTTTGTGTTTTAAATGAAAGCAATGTCTGCTGGCTGGAGAAGACTGGGAAACAGTGTGCTCCATAGCCTGCAAAGAGAGCTTTGACACCGCTTGGAGCCGAGCAACTGGAGCGTGGATGGGATTTACTGCTGTCAGTGATGTGCCCTCTTCCCTCTGCGGCGCACTCAGTGGGAAGGCTCCACATCTGCCTGTGGCTTTCACCCCTGGACAGCATCACTTGCTGGATTATGGAGGCTGTCATTTATCATCACTGTCTCCAACTGTCCAACACTCCTGAGAAAGCGACAGGACGATTGGGTATGGTCGAGAAACAGCTTGCAGGATTGGCAGGCTTTTTTAAGTAGGAAAGTGATTTCAAAGGAAGAAAAGGAGGTTGGGAGAGAGGGAGGCAGGGAAAGACCCCCAAAGACCTACAGCAACAACTTTACACTTGCACAGAGAGTTGAAATTTGCATGAAGAATGAGAAGTGGTATAAATGAGTGTACCTGAGTGTAATTAGAGGTAGGAATTATTTAAATAATAATAATAAAGGGTAGGAGAGCTTGTATTCAGAAAGGTTGGCAGGATTAAGATTCCTTCCAGGGAAAGCTGATGGAAGGTGAGTATATAGTTTTCTGGGAGAGAATATTCAGCATGTGTCAGAAAAAGGAAGGGAATGAGTGGGCCACCTGGGTGCTGCAGGGGCTCACTGGGGCTTGTAAGCACACCAGGCATAGGGGACCTGGGAACATGCTTCTCACCATCCATGTGCCAGGAGGCCGGTGTCCAGCTGGACAACAAACAGCCTGTTTGAGGGGTGCAAAGGTTGAATGGTAATGGGATTAACAGCACATTAGCAGACTGAAAACTAGCAGGTCCTGGTACTTGCTAGCTCAGTTCTACTCCCATTAAAATCTGCTGGTTTTCTGTTTTTGGTTTCAGGAGGTACAACTACTACACTGAAAGTCACCTCACAGTGGATAAACTGCTCAGGCTCATCTTTAGCATTTCTTAGAAAGGTGTTGAGTATTCATGTACTTGTTTATACTGAGAGCTGTGGTGCCCTGTACTGCTTTTTTATTTTAGGACTTGTTATCTGTTCGTGCAATGTCAGTACTCTGAAGACCTGGTTTTCCTTCAGATATGTTTTCAGCAACATCAAAGTGACTGCATAAAGCCCATTTGCCTAAATCTTGAGCAGGATTGATCAGTTTAAAAGATAATCTGACAGCATTAGGAAACAGGTTGGAGGCTCCATGCAAATTCAGCAAACTCTTCCATCAGAAACCAGAGTGGAAAGGGACATCTAGCAGGGTGCAGTGTGTTGCACAGGCAGGTACATCAGGAAAGCCTCTGCTGCCATCAGGTAAACAGGCAGGACCTCCAGTCACTACCAGCAGTTGCGAGAGAGCAGCTGCTGACTGTGCCACGTGTGTCCATTGTGTAATCCTTGCAAGGCTTAGCTGAATCGTGTGGTGCCTTGCAGCAGAGCAAGCCTGTGGAGTTGGGGTGTGAGTCCCTCCTTCCTGTATTGTGCTGCCTTCACCACCAAGGTGCCTTAAAAGCCACTGATCCACTGTCTTGTGGAAAGTGTTTGGGGTTTTTCCTATTGACTGTCAGCTCCTGCCTAATCACATCAGGGTCGCATGATCTGCTGCCTGTGTGCTTCTCAGTTGCCATCCCAGTCTTGACGAGTTCCCCTCATGGTTCACCTTGTTCTTCCCTGGCTGCTGCTGTGCCTGCAGCTGATGTAGGTGCTGTCACAGGCTGGCATCCCCATGCAGCGGTGCTGCGAGTAACAGATGGTACAAGAACTCGCGTCTTCAGTGCATCCCAGAAGAGGCGCAAATGCAAGTTCAGGATCCTTAGGAGCAGGGAAAACGCATACCGGATGAGCAGCAATAGCAGCAGCAAAAAGCTTCCATAGGTATCTCCACCCACACCCCATTTCAAAATAGTAACGAGAACATTCAGCAGTTGGTAGTCTAGTGTGTCCTGGGATACGCAGATTCAGTTGTTTTTTTCTTAAAGCTGGGTTTGCTGGTTATTCAAGAATCATATGATCTAAAGTTGAAGGGATTTTATTTTTCTGCATCTTGAAGGTTAAAGTAGCAACAGTTTCTTTGCTGTTTGACGCAGAATCTAGCTATAGCCCAAGAGCACTGCGGCTTCCCTTCGGTGGTGTGTGGCTGGTGGGTGATAACATATCGAATACCAAGGAACAGCTGAACAAAAGCTCTTTTTAAAACAAACAAAGTCCTACACCAAACCTCACAGAGGCAATAGCATTGCTGATTTTTAAACTGTTTTGCCCTGTTGGGCTAGTATTGGAAAGCACATTAGATGCATATGCTCTTTCAGGGAAACAGACAAGATTGAGCAAGCCCTCTATTCCTGCTTGCAAAAACAGTCCAGACTAAGTCAAGCCATTCCTTAACTCCACCTGTCCTGAAAAACACTATTGGGGAAAAACACTGTTCCTGCTACTTCCATTAGGTAAGAAGGTGTAACTGATGCCTAAGGTTATACCTCGCTGGCTGTAAGGATGCCTGTGGCTTACCTGCTGTTACAGAGCTACCAAAAATGCAGCCAAGGTGTTGCTACAACCTCAAAGTTGGTGAGAGCAATGTTAGAAGCTGTGGTGTTTGACTTCTGGCAACAGAAAATTCAAGTGATGCTGAAGATGCTTCTGAGGGGCAGAAAAAGGGACAATATGATAATTAGTACCTGCAAAGTCTGCATCTTAGTTTACATTGCTTGCTTATGTTATAAATAGATCAAGTGAGGAACATGGCTTGTTTATACAAATCTGCAGAAAACACAGTATGCTTCTGGGTGTTGTGTTGCTAACCTACACAAGGGGTTTTGTTCTTGTGTCTGTTTCTGGAGGGGTCAGGCGCTGTGTGTGTTCTGCAGCACTAAGGGGAGTGTAGGCGAGAAATGAAAGGCAGGAGGGCCTTCATGCAGAGCAGCAGGGGAACAACCTTTCCGTGGCTCTTGCCTGGACTGAGAGGAGTTTAACCTTGCAAACTCTGAGCTGTTAGAGGATTTGAGGGGGTGAGATGGGAAGCGCATGGCTTGGCAAATTGGCATTAGGGGTTAATGCTGCCTGGAGCATTTTGACCCCATGGGCAGGATTGATAAGCTTGGTCTAAAACCATGCTCTGGAGGCTGTGCCCTCTTCGAGCGGGGTGAGGCCCCTCATCTGCCTGCAGCATCCCAAGGGGAGCTGGGCTGCAGGGTGCCGAGGTATCCTGGCTTGGGGACTCCCCACACTGTGTGAAACGCAGCTGCGCCTGCAGCCCCTCTCCCTGCTGTAAGAATAAACCTGCAGGGGATTAAAAAAAAAGGTGAAACCCAGAGCAGTAATTCTAGAGAATGGCTAATGGTTTATTATTGGGAAGAAATCATCTCTGAGGAGGAGAAAGGAAAATGTAAGAAGGAGCGTGTTCTGTAAGGACGGCAGGGTGTGGCTCCAGCATCAGTAACAAATGCTGGAAGAAAAAACGCTCTTTGTTCTGCAGTCAGGTGGGTTGACAACTATTCTCACCCATCCCTGGCATGCATAACACCCAATGCAATTAAAAGATCCGGGAAGGCTTGATGTACTGAAACTGCTGCAAATGCAGCAAGCAAAGAGATTCAGCTTAGGAGCTGCTGCTTTTTTTAAAAAAAAAACCCAATTATGTTCCAAAATGCCTTGGTATTGAAATCACCATACTTGTGTTTCATACAGCTGCACTGAAACACAAAACATTGGTGTTTCAAATGGTAAGTTAAAGTGCTCTAGCACTAAAATTTATACTGGCCTACATGGAACTAGAATTGGGCCAAACTGCATTAAAGCGTATTAAAAATGTGTACATCCATATACTCCTGCAGTACAGCACATCGGCTTGTAATGACAGTCTTGTTAATTTGAAAATAATTTCAAAGTTATTCCTATTAAACTATGCTTGTTTGGCAGATTTAATAACACTTTTAAAACAAAATAAATGGAAAATAAAAATACGTTCACAGTTGCTTTTGGATTATCCTCTATCTGTTACACTCTGTCTAATATTCTCTATTTTATGCTTGGTTCATTCTGCTGTAACCTCACTTCATTAAGTGACTAAAACGTTGGTCTCTTTTTTCCCACCTAAGCATCAAAACTAAAACTTGGTCTCATTGCAGTTGTTGGCAAGAAGTGAAATCCCTGTGTAAGTGAAATACTATGAACTTGTTTGTAGGAAAGCAAGTAGGAATGATTTTATAAAGCAGCGAAAAGAAGATACGACTGATATAAATCTCCAATCTTCCCATTTTAAGTAAATTCTTCTAAGTTCAGGGTCAGGAATTTGGGCACTTACTTATTTTGTGTGTCTGTATAAATATATTTTCAAATCTTCTAAAAATGTCTTATTTCTTTTTCTGTGAGGGAGAGAAATCTACCTGCAAATTTACATCTTGTGACATTTCCTTACAACTGCATGCTGGCATATGTACTGCTAGAGGCCAGCCCATCATTTCTTGGTAAAAACAACCTTTCAGCTCGGTTACCTCCTGTAGAGAGCTAATTTTCCAGCAGTCAGGCTTGATCTGGATAAATAATTAGAGAGCGCGCGAGAGAGATGAAGATGATCACATCAGCGCTGTCTGTAATTCAGTTAATACAGCCAGACCCTGTGATTTCGCGTCTGCAGCGTACTTGCGTGGTCTCAAAAGCCGCAGAGGCAAGCAAGCAACAAAGCCAATCGGTTACATTTGTCTTGGAAGAATTAGCGGCACTTTTCATTCATTTGTGGAAAGCCAGCAAACAGCTGCAGCATGCATCTGCAACACGAGAAGGTGATTCTTGACACGTTTGCTTTCCCCACCCCCCCACCTCACC
>VZRW01013728.1:0-64707 GCA_013398125.1 Aegotheles bennettii | reverse complement strand
CCCCTCATATGCAAAAATTTCATCACGCAATTAATGCTGGGGTATTGCCATCCTTAAGGATAGCTTTTTCTTTGCACTTTGAGACCTTGTTGTTCATACATTTGATTTAAAATCGGTATCCTGTATAGCAGTGTAAAAGCTGACTAGGTGATGCCTATCATTTTGTCATTTCTTGATTTTTAAAAAGCTGGTCAAAAATATATGATAACAATATAAAACTGCAGAGATGTGCCTGGCTCTTTGGGTAAGCGGTAGCATTTCGCATGACTTAACATCAGTGGAAGGGATCCAGTTAAAGCAAACTACATTCTTGTACAGTCTTTGAGGATACGTTTGTTTGTTGATGAGAGTTTGTTCCTCCTGCGTACGGTGCTATGAAGGGGTTAAAAATACATCTTTGGTTCACTTTATTCCCTGTGGTAGCTCCATAGCATTTATACATGGATCAGATTAAAATAGGTCAATATCTTTTGTGGAAGGTCTTTTGACACTTTGGTGCATGACTGCAGTACACCTACCTTGAGGATGAATGGACTCGGAGGAAATCCATGCATTAACAAAAACACAGCCTAGGGATACTTTAGGATCACATTCCTTTATTCATCAACTAAATCAAAGGCTTGACAGGGGATACTTTGTCATTGAGTCAGTCTAAATAATACTTTTTGAGGTGACAGATAACTTCTGCTGAAGAAATAAACCCACGTATTTAGATAGGCAAGAAACATCAGAATGGTGTGGGTTTATGCTGTTCTTTACACTGCACCATTTGCATTAAAATATGTATGTATATGATTTAGCAGAAATTTTTCAGAATCTTATTAAAAAGAAAATTGTGTATTCAGGAATTGCCTTATGGCAGGAAGTCTTTGTCTGCCTGTTTGCTTTATTGCAGTTGTTTACTGCCTTGAATTGATTTTGGCTACCAAATCAGTGTACTGAGGGTGGCTGGGGAAGGCGGGGGGTGCACTCTGCAGTTAGCAGGACCAAGAAGCTGTTTGCTGCCTAACGGTGTGTTAGGGGTTTTTGCTTTTTTTTTTTAAAGTTGGAATTTCCATATTATAAAGAGGAAGAGGCTTCTTTTCGATATAATGGAGCCATTAACATCTATTAATAATGCAGACAGGGTAAGTAGCTGGAGTTGGAGCTCCCTGGGGGCCTCGTAAAACAGATGTGCACTATATCTTCCTGGATTTGATAGCTGCTGGGGTCGAGGGGGTCGCTGTGGTTCCCGTTTATTTCCTCTGGCAGTGGTTTTCTAATTTAAGCACCTCTGTCTCCTGGCTACAGTTGCCTGCTGCGATGTGGAGGGGGTGATCGCGCATTGTCATGCCTGATGCTGCCAGAAAAAGGGGCACGAGCAGAGTCTCCCCTGCCTCCACGCTGCCTGCCGCCTCACTTGCTCGCCGTGCTGTCTTCTCAGATGCTTTCTCTGTTCAGGGTGGTGGAGCTGGGCACTTTTGTTGATTATTTTCTTTTTTAATATTATTTTTTGGTTTCGCAAAAGAAATTGAGGTAAGTGTTTCCTCTGCCTCACAACCACAGATATTTCTAATTTTGCATGGGAAGGAAGAAATTTCAGCTGGCAAAAGCATACGTGTGTCACTTGAGGTGAGGTTTAGCCCCTGGTGGGAAATGTAGTTGCCATATCCCCCCTCTTTTTCAAGATTACGCTTTTCAGCTGTCATTGAATATATTCACGGGGCTGCCTCTGAATAGATAGCGCTGCATGTTCTTTCTATAGCTGTCTGCGTTTAACTTGGAGAGGGTGGGTTATACCAGAAGGACTTAAAATATTTCATTTTATGTGCTGCTTCTTTAATTGTAGATTACTCTGCAAAAAGTAGCAATAAAATATTAGTGGTCAGGGCGTATTGTAAGAAGTCCTTGTAATCAGTACTGTGTCAGACGTATTTGCATCATACAGGTTTTAGGATTGCCTTCAAATACGAGATGTGAATGTCTGTCCTTGTGTGCGCTTGTGTTGCAGTGTAGTCTTGCTGTATGCATTTAAATGTAGAGGTATGTGCTTTGACTGGCTTGTCATAGATGTGAGAGGGGAAAAATCCTGGTGTCAGCTCCAGGTCCTTTTCAGCTGTTTCCACCAGCTGCATATTGCAGTTAAAAGTTTAGAAACGTACAGAAAGGTAATGTAACTCCTTGGAAACGAACAGACAAAACAGTTATTTTTCTACCTCTTTTATTCTTCCATTACTACGTATGCAAATGTCCATTAGTCTCTCACTGCGAGGAATACTGTATTATATAGGGAAGCATAATTTCTGCTGTATATCCTACAGTAACACCCTCAGCTGAGGATCAGGTTTCATCTGTCTCTTTAGAAAGATAAAGACACATCAGGTAGAAGGAAACAACGGAGGGGTACGCAGGGTTTTTTTGGAAGTGCTGCCTAAGCAAGTCTGGGATTTCAGCAGGCAGCTTTCAAAATAGGGTGGCTAGACCTTATTCTTCCCCAAAAATCACTGAAATCTTAAAATAAAATTTGCTTCTGACTTATAACACACTTAAAAAGCCTTGCTGTACTGCTCTCTTCTTTCTATATACCAAGACACTGTGTATTAGCTTGCCTGTCCTTGTGAATGCTCACTGACATACCAGGTGCTTCACTTACAGTGGTACTGTGCTGCCAGACCTGTGTTAAATTGGGGTGTGAATGGGCATGTTAATAACTTGACTACCTGGCATATTTTAAAAGCATAAATATTTATAACGCTTCTTCTTCAAATGTTTTCTTTCTCTAATAATGTCCAAATCCACAAGACAGAAATTAAATAATAAAAAAATCGTATGTGAGACTTGGAGGGGGAAAAAAAGACTTAAAAGCAAAAGTCCACTCTATGTAAAACTTAGTTATTTTTCACTTTTATTGGATCCAGGCTGTACTTTCTGATAGTTGTCTCTTAATATATTCATCCTTCCTCTTGCCTTTCTGATAGAATTCCAGTGTAATACCAGTATCTGTTAGACTTCAAATATAAATGCACAGATTTTACAAAACATCTAAATCAAGTAATTAAATGTGTGTAGCGTTAAAATTAATACATTGGCAAATAACTTTTTAAGATGGAGTCATTTTTCTTAGGAAAACTTGCTGTCTGTTACTTTTGGTAGTTTTGTTTGCTGAATAATACAGAGCATTTGCCCACTCATTACAGAAGAGGTCAATAAGGCTCATAAAGGACAGGCTCGAAAGAATAATAAAACACCATGTGTTTTTAATCAGATACTTGAGTCAATGTTCTTTATTGAAATTTTGCTAACTTAGTGTGTTTGGTAAATTCTGTTCTCTATACAATATTTGTATCATTCAGCCCTGCATATATGAAAACAGTGCGTGAGGCTATGACTGCTGCTAGTGCTTAATAATTCCTTTTTTCCTGGCTCTATGAAACAATCCTTTCAGAATTAATTGAATACCTAAATATTAACCAGCATAAGGATAGACTGTAGGACCAAGCTGTAAATTTTGTAGTTTACCTATTGTTTGTTAAAACAAACCCAACCAACCTGAAACCTTTTTTTTGTTTGTGGCATCAGTCACTTATTTGGGCCTCTTGGATTATCAATGGCAAATTTTGCATCTGAAATGCAGTTCAGATGTGTAATATTTGGTGGTTTAATATTTAATGACTGATTATGATTGAGATTGTATATAATTCTTCTGATCTGCTAATAGTTTCTCTGAAATGAAGACAAGCTATGTGGGTTTTGTAGTGTTGGTGTTCATTTTCCCCTTAATTTCTCGTAAGGGGAAAGTACATACACGGGGACAATCAGTAATAGGAAACAGAAATTTAATGACTTTTACACTCTGATTGTCCTCTGGATGATCAAAACATTTTTATTTTTTTTAAGGTAGAATAATAAAGCTAGAAGCAAAATTGTCCGCTTAGGGAACTTCCATGAATATAAAAATACATTGCTGGAAGTCAGGCTTCCACATTCTTTGGGAAACAAAGGAAAGAGGATCTTTCCTTTGTTAGTGGTATTTATCATCTTTAACTCATTAGTTGCTGAAGGCAGAGATGAATTGTTGGAGGGATTAGAGATGATCCATTGATAAAATTCACATAGATTCTTTGAAGAATGCCTGTGTGATGGTATTTTGCAGATAAAATACACACAAAAATACATGTGCTAGCAGGCATTGCTCCTCCTTAATGCTCCTTAAAGAGCACCGGATTTTTATCCCATGTTGATGTGTGTGTTTAATGCCTTCTAAATAATGAACAACAATTGCAGGATTCCTTTTTATCTGAACTTTGGGTGCACTGTTGTGTAAAATGGAAATGCTTTGTGAGGCATCCATGAGAAGGGAACAAAGTAGAAGGTAATATGGGGCTGTTTATGTGACAAGCTATGATTTGGCCTCTTCTGGAAATACAGCATTGTGATTTTGCCTGAGCAGTCTTAATTTTTTTAAAAGTTAACCTTTAAGTGATTGTCCACGAAGCGGGAACAATTGTGGGTTGATGTAGAACAGTATATAAAAATATGTATAAATATATAGATATTTTTGGTTTTAAATTATCTTTTTTCCTTTTTATTTACATGTCGAGGGAAAGGAAGTGTCCAAAATGGGAGGAATATGTTTTTTGCTTTTCTTTAGATAGATGTAGCCATGTTGCATGACACATACCCCTGGCTTTTTCCAAGTCCAGTGAGTTCTCCTCTAATTGAATTTTAAAGAACGGTATTTTAGTGGATGCTTCACATTTTGTAAGCAAGACACACTCACAAATAATTTGCACTCTTTTTCATTTATTTGCATTAAATCACCTGTATGTGTTCCTTGAACTTTCTGTTAAGGGGAAAAAATTCTTCTTTCTAGCAACTGTTGTGTTTTTGTGTGAGATCTTGCAAACCTCTAACCGGGATCCTTACTGTATGATAACCTCCAGCATGTTGATGTGAGGGGAGGAGCAGAAATCTAACAGCTCGCACTACAGACACCCACGCTGATTGCAATAGAAGAAACTCCGTGCAGCAGCAAAACAGCATAGTAAATACAGAGTAAGAAATCATGAAAATGCGGCAAGTTGTAATTGCAAAGAGTGGGCTTGCATCTAGCTGAATACTTGTTTCTGTATATGGTACCAGTGAGGTTATTTGCAGGGGAAATAAATCCTCAAATTTTTTAATTGTATTTACTTTTCCTAAATGTATGTTTGTGTCTCATGATTTCTGATTGACCGACCTTAAAAGGAGGGCTTGTTCTTCCCTGTATTGTGTCTTTGGTTTCATATTAAGAGTCAGGATCGAGTACAAAGACATGTAACATTGGCAGCAAGTGCTGAAGAGTAGCAGTGATTCTCTGGGGGTGTAATTTTCCCCACCTTTGTTTTGTTCAAGTCACAGATATAAACAAACATACACATTTCTATTCCTTGTGCGGCTTTGTGTGTGTGGCAGTGGCTGTGAATGCTCCTGAGAGTCCGCAAGGATTCAGCGTGCAGGTACCAAGGATGTGCAGCAGCAGTGCTTCCAGTACCCTTTGAGTTTTCCACATGCAGGTATTTGAATTATTTCACCCAGAATCTTTCATCAGGGAAAAGATTATTTGGATTGCAGAAGGATGTTAATTAGTTATATATTGAATGAGCCTGAAAGAGGGGAGCTGCATTTGTAAATGAAATGGGAGACAACTGCTGATTACTTATGCTATAAACCACCCGTAGCTTATAAATGTGCGTGTGATAAGGTGGAAAAGGGTTTACGATACAGACATTTGTCTGTGGACAAACCATTCACTGGTCTCCCTGAGGACCACTGCAAATATTCCAAACACCCATCCCTTTTAAAATGAAACAAAACTTGCCAAGATAGTAGGGATTTTTCTTTCTTGCTTGCTGAAATGGTGAGTTTCCCTCTGCAGGTCATGCCTGTTTGTTGTTTGTAAGAGTTTTAAGGTGACTGGCATGTTGCAAGCAGCCTGACTTGAAGGAGCGGGGGACGGGGACCCCCACACTGAGCATGAGGCACAGCTTTTGCCTCTGTGGGAGAAATGAGTGCTGGCCTTTGCCGGGCTGTGCCTGGCGGAGGGCTGGGGATGATGCTTTGGGTCGAGCCCCTCATCTCCATCCCTTTCAAGCACTCTGCTTTTGGTGCTCTGATGGGAGGGGGAGCACTGCCTTTTGGGGTTGAAGGAGTTAAGAAAATGCGACTTTGTACTAACTTGCCTTGCATGCCTGCATTTAGTAAATTGCCTTTTATTAAAAGGCAAAGTCACTTTCCTGACACTGTAGCTGCTTTGCTCTGACCTTACCTCAAGGGCACCTGTTATCCCAAAGGTATTGTTTTCTTTCTTGAGAAAATAACATTGCTGTCCCTCCCTCCAGCTTGTTTTATGCCCCAGCACTTAATTTCTGTGAGAATCAACGTATCTTCTTTGTGTATTTAGACCATGAACATTGCACAAGGAGATTAAACCACTGTGCATGACAATTATGTGTACATGAAACTCTTCATTAGCCTCCGTACTAAAGAAAGGAGAAAATAGGTGTCACGGAAAAAATTCTGCCCAGTTTTGATTCTGCAGCAGATGAGTGGGAGTGTTGCAGTACCTCTTCTGACTCCGGAACAGCAGCAGGCGGGTTTTCAGGCAAGCCTCATCTCCAATGCTGGAAGAATGGGGACTGCAGCCCTTGCACCAGGGAGCATGCTGAGTTCCGGCTGCATGGCCAAACCAGGAGCTGCAGCACCCTGCGAGTAAAGGTCTCTGGGCCTGAACGTCTCCATGCATCTACATCACTTCGTCCATGACCCTTTGCTACCTCCAAAACCAAGCAGTAGTACCTGATAGTTCATGAGACTATGGCCCACAGCAGAGGGGCTGGAAATGCTGCACACTTGGTGAGGGAGGGCTTAGATCTTGTATTCATGTTGAGCCACTGCCAAAAGCTGTGCTGAAAGCCCACCACTGCTGGCAAGATGACACACTTTCTGCTCGAACAGCAGAGGGTTTTTTCTCACTGTGTTGAAGGCTCCTTGCTCTGTTGGAATTGAACTTTGAACGATTTTAAATTCATAAAACATCTAGGAATATGCAGATTTTCATATCAGAAGTCAAATGCAAGAGTGTATTAAATACTATAAGTACTCTATACTATAATTGGCTTGATTAGGCTAATATTAACTCCAAGTGACACTTCAATGACATCAGCTGTGACAATGGAAGTGACATTTCTGAATTGCCCTATTTTTAGGTAGAATCTTGATCCTGGCTTTTTCAATTGTCACTGTGGCATAATGCTTATAGACCAGCATATTTCTGGCAAGCGTGACATGCCCTTTCTCTCTGGCTGCAGGGGCGTGGAGGGTCAGACTTGCTGCTGCTCAGTAGGGTTCCTGTGCTGACAATATGCAGTGATGGTATTTCTGTCAACAGAGACCCATGGAGATTGTTAGCCCATTCAGTATTAAAAGGTTCTTAAAAAACAGTTCTTGATTAGATATCAGTAATGTTTACCAAGGCAAGGAAGAAGAAAAAGACTGCCAATGTTAATGGTAAAGTATATGAATCGAAGGCTTGCTTCAGTGGTTCCAAGCATATGATAAAAGAGCATCAGTAGCGCAACATCCTTTCCTTTTTCTTCTCAGCAGTGGCTTATACGCTATAGGTTTTCTAATTTGGCCCGGCTTTCAAAGGATAACAGTTTCAAGTACTCGGCAGCTAGAGAAGGGCAGTTCTTACCACTGTCTAGATCCCTGGTCCTGTGTAGCTTCCTGCTTTTGGGCTGATACCAGATGCAGATAGTGATCTCTGCACAGTGCTATGCAAGCCTTTGCTAAGACCTGCTTTAGATCTTGGAGGTTGTTAGCCTCAATACTATAGCCCCATAGTGTACTTTGAACTGGCAGACTTCATTCCCAACAGTCTACGAAGGCAATCTCTAATAAAAGTGTCCTCTAATCAAGAGCCAGTGGCTGTATGAAATCTTTTTATTGACAGAAAATCACATTGTTCTCTTTTTAGTGGTTGTTCTGCCTACATTTATAAACATGCAGAGGAAGAGGGATGCAGAATAATTCAAATCGTGAAAGAGATGGTTTCACAAACTTCTTATCTTGGTAGATTGCTATTAATGGGGTACCGCTTCCCAAAAAATGCAGAATTTCTGGTTTGTTTGTGTGTAGGAAGTGCAACATGGATTGCAGCTAAGCAGATGGAGTACTGTCATTGTTTCTTCTGATTGACTAGAAATAACCGTATCTGCTGTCATCTTATTCTGTTCTCCTCACTTGATAAGTCTTAGCTTTGGAGGCCCTTGAGATACAGGCTTGTACTTTCTCAGACTGTTCTCTGGACAATGGAGCCTGGACAGTTTGGCTGATAAATTCTGCTGTGATATAGGTCATAAGCTAGTAAGACTGCAGCCTGGGTAGAAACTTAATTAAATTCGCCTGTGCTTCCCTTTTGCTTCCCATCTTTCAACCATTGATTGGATTTTTATCCAGTATCTTCTAAGTGGTGTGAAGGAATGTGGGTGTATGCACAGAACCTGCACTGCAATACAACACGTATCCAGTTTCTTCCAGTGTACCCAGCCACTTGCGTAAAAACTTAGTTTCATATTCAGATCTTAAATACATTTGCTTGATTGATATATTTTACACAAAAAGAGCATTTTAAGCACTGACTTTCCCCCTATATATTCCTGCTGTATTTCCTTTCCAATAGGCTTGTTGAAATTAAGCCCATGGTAAGGCTGTCCTAAAAATCAGAGATTCTTGTCTGTCATCCTCATGATTACATGAGACAAAATCTATAAAAGATACTTACTACAGATTTGGTCTAATCCAATTACTTGGCTTTGAAACTGGGGCTTTTTTTTACTTTACGGCTCTTGTGGTCTTAAATTCTGATGCTGAACATTGCTGCCTCATCCTTGCTGATGGTAAAGGAAAAATGGTTTATTCCTAATTTATTTTTTTCTATATAAAAATTCCAAAGCCTCCTTATCCTTAATGCTTTGGGTATGACCGGGTAAAATTGTGTGTGATTAACCAGGGCATTGCACACCTATCCAATGACACTACCTATGTTCATCTAATATGTTGCAGCTCTGAGGTTAATTATCCAAGAATGATAGTCATGTTTAGTCTACTTGCATATGATGCAGTTTACTCGTTGTTGTTGTTGTGTGATCTTCTAGAAGACCATTTACTATGATAACTTTCCAATTTAAGAATTGTTTAATGGCTATGTTCGGGTGAAAAAGAGCAAATAACCTGTTCTGTGTGTCCTACTTTGAAATATTTTTCTTGCCTAATCAGTGAATTTTTCCACCACAAAATTGTGAGGCTGTGTTGTATGTGTTTACAGCAGTCTGGATTACCTGTGTTTTGGTGAATCCAGCTTTCCTTTCAGCTTGACAAAAGCTGATTGCTGTAAAGCCTGGAAGAGCTGGAAGGATTGTTATTATCTGCTAATGCCTGGAAACTTGTTTGCTATGCTGAAATCAAGGGAATGTAGTTCAGTGCAAGAAGAACCAAAAATAGGAAGGTTTTAGCATGATTTAACATTGTGGTGGATCAGCAGCCTTTAGTTTAGTTGAGTGCTATTAGGTAGACATGGTGTGTTCATCACTTGAGCTTAAATCTAAAAAGGATTTTGCATGCAGTGCTGTTTCTGTATGCTCCTAGCAAAGATCATGAGATAACAGCAAAGTTCATGTGTGGGATTGTCTGAGAGAGAGGAGCACCTAGAAGCGGCTACCAACCCAGGAAAAGGCTCTTGTGAGTTTTGAAGAAGTTCCTATTTTCAGGACTGACTTGTGTTTGGATAATGAAAGGCTGCTATTAGCTGAATGACTGACAGGTGTACACTGTGTACTGTATACGTCTCTTATCCAATTAAAGAAAAACTAATCTGTTTTAAGCACTGCTACCAAAGATCCTGCTTGTTTGTTTAGGTTTTTTTTTTAAATATCTGTAAAAAGAAGAAAGATAGGTCTACCGATCTTCAAAATGACATGAAACGACAGAGGGAGAAGCATGTGGATTAATGGTCACTTGAACTGGAACATCTGCTAGTTGTTCAAATGAAGTGCTTTTCTGGTTATTTCCATTGATCAGGGCTCACAAAGGGTTTTTCTGCTCCAGCTGTAGCTCTATAAAACCTCTGACCATGCAAATGACCTCCTTAATGCATCTGGTCAGTTGTCCTGGTTTTGCTTATATCTGAGAAAATCCTGAAGGAAATAGCTGTAGAGTTGGACTTCGCTTGCCAAATAATTCAAACCCTTAATTACAAACTCAGCCACATTAAAAAAAAATCGTTGAGGGCTGACATTTGTGCATGAATTAAATGTGCGACGCATTTGTTGTGGAGGCATGAGGTTGTAATTAGGGTTTTATATGATACTGTAAAAGGAGATTAATGTATAGTGTGTTTCCTTATCAGCGGGAAGCAGGAACCAGTTCCCTGTGACAGCACGGAGCTGGTCCCTGTCCTTGAACGTGTTGTGCAGGCCCCTGCCTTGGCTTGAGGAGCCCATCAGAAGGGTTTCCATTAAATAGAGTTTAAACATACTGGAGAGGCAAAGGTTGGTAACATAGGAGCTGGGAGTGCTTTTGGACCTTATTTCCAGGATTTTCTAACTTGCTAAAGTGGCAAAATGCCCCTGGTCTGACCATGGCACGGTGCCTGGGTGCTTCAGCAGGGCTCTCTGGGGAACCTGGCAGCCTTTCAGAGGTTGCCTGCTGTTGGTAGCCCTCTCCTCCAGGCTAGGACTCAGTGATGAGGGGTGGCCCTGTTGGCAGCAGCAGCAGTGGGATGGTCCAGCTGGCTCTTGGGTGGGCTGTAAGGTGAGCAGGAGCACGCTGCATGGCTTGTGTTAAACATAAGGAGCTGCATGGAGGCACAACTGGGCGCCTTCTAGTAAAGCCTGTCTTTCTTTCTCTTTAGGGGTCTGCTGTGGTTCCCAAGATTTGCAGTTCTGCAAAGCTCACACAGAAATTCCTGTTTCAACCCCAAACTGTCCCTGGTTAATTTTCCAAGCAATTTGCTTGTACATCTGTCTCACCCTTCCCACACCTACACAAAAGTCTATTGTTTTCTTTTCTTGCCACTTTCTTCCAGCTTCTCCCTATGTGAACTGAGCCACACAGTGAAGGTGGATATGAAATCTTTCACATACAGGCAGGGGTGATGTTTTCTACATCTGTCCTCTATTAATAGAATCAAAATCATGTTTCATCTGCAAGTCTTGCTTTTTATGTCCCACACAATGGGTAGGCCCAGCCCTCTGTAGCCGTCTGCTATTCTTTCTCTCCCTAGATGGGAAGCCCCCATTTCCTCATCTTGTTGACATAATTCCAGGATTCTTTAAAGCCACCCACATGCGTCTGTAAGTGGCTTGCTGAGCCGTGCATAATGTGGTCACTTGAATGTTTCTGGAATGTATAGGTATCGTGTGAAGATAATGATCCATATAAACGCATTTCCTAGCAAGAGACTCCTCTGTAGATGGTGTGCGTGTAGGTTGCCTTAAGCATTGGAGCTGCTTTTGTGTTTTGTTCTTCTCCCTGCTTGCTTAGCTTTAGATCCCTTTTTTCAGCTTTATATTTTTGAAAAGATTTTCTTTTGTTAGCTACATTAGAGATACTAATTGTACTCGCGGAAAGCTGCAGTTAGGTGCATGTGTGTCAAAAACCACTATGCTCTTCACATCTAGAGGAGAATTGCAGATTGTTTTCTTTAGTGATTTGAGTGGTCGGTTGCTGTTCAGTGGGAGAAGAAAGTAGGACTGTGTTTCATGCAGTTTCTACATTCCTATTTTTTTTCTGAGGAAGAGTGTCAGGTTTTTCACACATGGTTCATCCTGGGTCTGCAGCCTTTCAGTAAAGTTGTTCTATTCTTAAGGATTATAGAAACAAAAAAGCATAGATTTGTAAAACCATTAATTAAAGTCAGTTCCCAAATACATTTTTCTATTTCCTTCTCAGTGAGACAACTGAAATAATTAACAATTTTAGGTGTGGGTTGGTGTGGAGTGGAACTTCCTTTTCCTGTCTGTATAAAAGCATGGCTTGTCTTTGATGTGCCAGAACCCCACAATCGAGTTATCCCCATGGTCCTCAGTCCTCCTACTCCGAAACTGCGTGTCACCCTTCCTCTTGCTGCACAGCCCCATCATTTCCCACTGATGCTGTGAGTCATGGCCTTCGGATGCCTGAAGCTGGAAAGCAATTTCTGCAATTAGTGAGCATAAAAAGCAGTGCTGCCCTCACCATGGCTGTACAAAGACTGCAGTCTGATGTCATGAGTCAGGTCTTGGATTGGAAAGGCATCAGATCTTTGCTTAATGGGGAGCATAGATTGTGGCCAGCCGGTCAAGAGCGGTGATTGTCCCACTCTACTCCACGCTGGTGCGGCCTCACCTCGAGTACTGTGTGCAGTTTTGGGCTCTGCGGTTCAAAAAGGACATCAAACTGCTGGAGCAAGTCCAGAGGAGGGCCATGAGGATGGTGAAGGGCCTAGAAGGGATGACCTATGAGGAGCAGCTGAGGTCATTTGGATTATTCAGCCTGGAGAAGAGGAGGCTGAGGGGTGACCTCATTGCAGCCTATGGCTTCCTCCCAAGGGGAAGAGAAGAGGCAGGTACCGATCTCTCCACTCCTGTGACCAATGACAGGATTCGGGGTAACAGCAGGAAGCTGAATTGGGGAGGTGTAGGTAGGTTGGATATCAGGAAAAGGTTTTTTACCCAGAGGGTGATAGAGCAGTGGAACAGGCTCCCCAGGGCAGTGGTCACAGCACCAAGCCTGACTGAGTTCAAGAAGCATTTGGACAGCACTCTCAGGCACATGGTGTGACTCCTGGGGTGTCCTGCACAGGGACAGGGGTTGGACTTGATGATCCTAGAGAGTCCCTTCCAACCTGCATGTTCTGTGATTCTGTGATTCTATAGATACCATCAATATGGTCTTTTTAGGGCTTCTTAGGGTGATCTCACGTTAACTGTCAATCTCAAACACATTTACTGTGTTTTCTTTTGTTAGTCTCCAAATTGAACTGGGAAGCCTGTCTTGACTTGTGCCTTTAAACTCTATTTATTCAAAAGGGCTGAAAGTTACCGCTGCATCTGTCTGTGTATCCCACAATTTGAATAGTGAATGAAAACATGTTAGCCAAAAAAAGGCTTGTTCCTTGTTCATTAGATGTCATTAGCCTGAAAGAGCTTAATTGTAAGCATATTGCAAAAAATCCCCAAAATTAGTCCAGTTCTTGGTTGGGAAATCCATACCTTCTCTGACCTCATGTCAACAGGAGAGTTCAATGACTTCTTATTTGTATGTTCTAAGAAAAATCTCACTACAGACATGCAAACTGGAGATTAGGGTAAAAATCTCAAAGATTTTTTTCTCAGTTAAAAACAAAAGAAAGCAGTTGTGATTTTTTGATATTTTTTGATATTTTTTTTTTTACCCACATAATCTTGCCTTCATTTTGAAACAACATAACCTATGAAACTAAGCCTGTTGGTCACAAACTAATGCTTTCATAAATGTTTTAATTTTAAAAAATCACTATTAGAATAAATATGCTCAGAAATGTGAACTCAATTTAGAGAACCACATTAACACTATTAATCAAAATACTGAGGACAGACTGCTGACAACACTGATCTGTGTGCAGCATATTAGTAAAACAAGGAATAAGGCTTGTACTCTGAGATCATCTTTATACTGCAAAGCCAGGATGTATCCATCACGTCACTAAATGTCATTTATAATCCATTGTAGAATAAACTCCTGAGTTAACATTTTTGCACTGCAGACTGCCCAAAAAAGCAAGAAAGCTTTTTTTAACACTGTTCATGATTTGAAAGCACTCATAATTTGGGATCAGAATAAAAATACTGATAGAGCATCCCTACGAGAGTCTGTAAATGATGAGGATACACCCCAAGAGAGTCCCTGCTACACAGCAGATTATTGGGTTTTCAGGAGAGTAAGTGGATAAGCTGTTCTCAAAGCCAGATAGCCACAAAGGCATTCTTCCTGGGGCTGAAGTGGTATTGGCATGAAATCAGTTAGTGTATCATGTTGAGCGTCACAACACTACCTCTAATTATTGTATGTATTCTAACTTTCTAATCTCTTCTCCAGAGCCTTCAAACACTGCCTTGCCTACTCAAACAAGACCTTTTTTAATGATTCAGCATATTTGTGTGTGTAAAAGAAAAGCTGTTGACAGGGTTTTGTGGCTCCTGAGCAGGCGGTTTTTCCTCTACCAGTTGAGCCAGGAACAAGGAGCTGGTGAAATACTTAACCTGTCCTGCCTGGCAAACCCCGGCTGCATTTGTTCTGAGTCTGCAACGTCAAACTTTTAGCTTCCTTCTGGAAATAAATGTAGGACTGGAAAAAAGGTGCCTGCCAGAGGGCAGTGGCAGAATTTTGGTATCTTTCTCTGACGGGGGTCTAGTCTGTTGTGCCCTAAAGAGACTGAAGGGACAAGGATTTAATCTCAAACCAGGCAGTCTTTGGCTTGTCTGCAGAGGTTGCCTGTGGTTTTAGGGTCAGGGGCACCCACCCTCAGCAAGAGCAGGAATTGCTCTGCTGCATGCAATGAGCTACCAAGTGGCTCCGTGCACCAGTGACTTTTGGTTTCAGCAAACTAGAAGAATTGTACCTTGCTAGGGAAAAGATGCTAAGTTGTAATCATACTTCCTTTTTTCTTTACCAGTTCTTTAGAACATGTCTTAACACAATCTGTGTGAAAAGCAATAGCTATTTGTCTTTCTTTTGTCTTGTCCCAGTATATTTATTATATTGTACCATGCTGTATTTATTTCATCAGACATGTTCCTCATTTTCATTTTGTTCTGTGGGTTCACAACAGAATTCTGTCTCCTTTTGGATTTTTGCTAATTCCTTTAGTGAGCAAGACAGATCACAAAATTCATGGTAAACGTTGTTATTGGTGAACATTTGAAGGAAAACTTAAAATACTTGCCACTTTTGGGACCTCTGTAAAAGATACAGTAATTTGTTCAGATGTACAAAAATGTTACCCAAATTATTGACACGTGATAAAGTACTTCAGTGAAGGCTTCCTACCCAATTTTCATCACATCCACAGCAGTTTCCACATGTCACTTGCAAATGGACGAGTCCTGAACTTAAGCAGAGCAGATGCAGAGGGGATGTTTGCAGGTTCTGGCACCAGTATAGATGCTGGCACTTCATACTGGTGCTTGACCGTGTAGTTTGGCCATTGCAGTGGCAGTGGATTTACACAAACCAGAGGTGGGAAACAAACGAGTTCTCGCAGTGATTAACTTACCTGAACAAACCAAGACATGCAAACACAAAAAGCATAGTGCACTAGGCAGTGTTTGCAGTACAGCCAGAATATCTTCACAGGTTCAATTTTAATACACTAATTAAAGAAGCAGATCTTTTCCATGAAGCAGATTTGGAGTCTCTGTTTGCCCCTGTTGAAGTTGGTAGGGATTTTTCAGTTGACCTTGGGGCTGTATCAGAAAAGATGAAAGTGATGCAAAAGAGAGTGCTTGGATTTTGGGGAAAAACCCTGAAATTATTGTTACTCCTTTTGGTGTAATGTTAAACCATAAGAAATAATTTCTGTGAATTGTTAGCATGGTGAAAAAAATCCTCAACAATGTAAAGATAAGCTAAAAATGTGCTACCTGGCTTTTCTGTAATACATATTCAGGTCCTGAGCTTTTCAAACAGTATTAAATTTGGGTTGAAATACTACTGTGCAATAGGACAGATATTTGAAAATGTATTTTCAGTTTACTTTCATGCCACTGAGCTAGGATTCAATGTCCGCTTTTACAGCTGTCTTCATCAATGTTGCTTAGGTCAGAACCCAGGCATGTGGCCCCCATGTTATCTAGTTGTGACATCATTTTCAGATGCAGAAGAAATATAGGCTCTGAAATGGAGGAGGAGGTGGAAGGGACTGCAGGCTCTAGTCTATAATTGGGAATCTTTACTTTTATTAAAAAATGTCTTAGCAGAAGCTTTGTTGTTCATCTTTCCATATAAGTGGATATATTCTCATTGTCTGGTGTTAAGAGGAATATTTTTAACAGCTATGGAAAGGTCCTTGGTGTACATGTGTGTAATAATAATTTTTTACTTTTAAAGGAAATCATCTGTAAATCCCATTAGTTATCATTTTTCAATTTTCGTCTTTCAAAGCATGATTTAACTTCAAGTGTTGCAGTTCTTAAATCTAATTAAAGAATCGCCTTTAGTTCCCATCAGAAAGTCGACCTACTGTAGATTGTTTGATTGAACATAGGAGATGAACAAATTAAAGCTCATACCCTTTCTGGAATGAAAGAGCCAGGGGGATATTCCTTGGGTGTCGAGCGGGGCTGAAGGTTGCTGTCCTCCCCGCAGGAGGTGCAGACTTAGTCTTGCACCATTAGGCCTACAGGAGGGGACCCAGCAGGACCAGCAGTGAGTGGATGGAGGAGGTGTGTTTCCATCCAGTGCTGCTCTCCTTGATGCCTTCCTGGGAGGTGATCCTTGCCAAGGCAAGAGGGCTGTGAAGGCAGCCTTAACTCTGCCCCTTTGTCTGAGGTCCTGGCGGGCAGCGGGGGTCCCTCTCCCCATCGACACGGTGCATGGCCTCCCCCTCCCCCTGCTGCTGCAGCCCTGCTTTGTGCTCTGCAATATCCGACAGCAACATCCATGGAAACCACCACTGACGGTGGATTGCAAAAGAATTTGTTAATTAAAAGATGTTTAAAATTATAATAAAGTCGCTATCTTAAATCCAACAGGGATATTGCAAGCAGTATCCCACTCTGCCATCACTCTCGCTGCTGAAATACAGCTGGAGATCAAGTGCCCCTTCGTGCACCCAGTTCTCATCATCTGTTATCTTAGCATGCAGTCAGAAGGCAGACATTAATATTAAAATTTCTATAGCCGCAGAGGTGAGGGCTTAACCCAGCCCTGTGACTACCCGTAAACTCTGTTATCTATCCTCAAATTCAGCATGGGACGAAGCAGTGTGAGGTTTGTCCCAGTCCTTGGTGGAGGGGCCTTTCCCAAGAGCACAGGGAAGATAAAAGGGGGTGAGCAAGAAGAGAAGGAAACTCAATAGCCTGGAAAACAGCAGAATTGCTGCAAAATTAACGCAAGAGCGAAGATCAGGCTATCTTCTCACAGACTGAAGGGAAATAAAATGCTTAAATCTCATTAGAAACTTAGGGGTGGTTGAGCTGAGGAAATGCTGTGTGTGCTGAGTCTGGGGAGTCTTGTGGGAAGTAACCAAAATTGGTTTTGTGTTTGAGGGCTGGATCCATGCTATGTGTGAAACTGAGCATCATTTGCTGCCTTTGCATGTGAGAATTGCAGAGTGCCAGAGGGTTGTGAACCTGAGAAATTAGCAGTCTTTGCTAAAAACAGCTCCCAAGTGTCACTTACCAAGCACCTAGACATTGTTCTTTAAGAAAAGATGATCTTTCTGCATGGAACGCAAGTAGGGAGAAGAAGCCAGTAAGGGGTGTTCTTTGGGTTAGGAGAGTTGATTCGGTTTTAGTATCAGCTCTGGCTGATCACTTCCCTGTGGTAATTAACGGTGGCAGCTGTAAGCTTTTGGGAGAGTCTGGGAATAGATGAGCAGAAGCATCAGCAAGGCAGAGCTTCCGCAGGAGCTCACACCCAGAGGGGTTCATGAGATGTGAGACTCCACATAAACTCTGAGGAGGAGGGTATTTGGCATTCTTACAGAGACACAAGCAGATGGGTTCAACCCCTGCTGTTTCAAGACTGTATTACTAACCTACAGGAAAGCTGGAGAGGGACTTTTTATGAGGGCATATAGTGATAGAACAAGGGGGAATGGTTTCAAACTAAAAGAAGGTGGATTTAGACTGCGTTTTAGGAAGAAGTTACTGTGAGGGTGGTGAGACACTGGCACAGGCTGCCCAGAGAGGTTGTGGCTGCCCCCTCCCTGGCAGTGTTCAAGGCTGGGTTGGATAGGGCTTTGGGCAACCTGTTCCAGTGGGAGGTGTCTCTGCCCAGGGCAGGAGAGTTGGAACTGGGTGATCTTTATGATCTCTTCCAACCCAAACCAGTCCATGATTCTGTGATTTTTTTTTTTTGTCAGTTTTCCCCTTCCAGTGGTGAATAGGCTGTGAGTGGTTCTTGCTAGCATAAAGTAGTTCTGGTAGCTGATACTCAGATTTGAAAGATTAAATATATGGCTGGGAGAATTAATTTGTTGGTGTTACCTGTTCAGCAAGAAAGGACAAACAACCTGGACATTGAAAATAGCCTTTTTGTTTTTACATTAGTTTCCCATATAAAAGAGTATAAAATAAAGGTTGTATCTACATTTTTCCAAGGAAAACATTAACTTCCTCTAAGGTCAAAATGTCTCAAATTTTTGCCCTGTTATTTCTTTCTAATTCTTACCACAAATTGATCTTTTTTCCCAACAGAAATAATTGGTTCCAGCCAATAACAAGTCCTCATCTTGGCTTCATTGACTTGTATCTCAGGCAATGCAAGAGACGTTTTGTAATGGCTCAAAATATCCCTATTGGATAATGTAAGTAAACCACCAAATTAATCCAATTAAACTCTTTAATCTTTAAAAGTTAAAAACCAAGGATTTGGACAGTGCTCTCAAACAGAACTGAACATGCTTGAATCTTTTTACTATATGTCATTTTTGCATGTTAACACGCACGGAAATGAAAATGCTGTTATCTCTGTTGGTTATTTCTGTTTACTACTGTCACCAGGTAATTAATTTTATGGTTAAAGTGAATGTATTAAAATGGAGAACCTCATCCCAGCAATTTACTTGCAGTTAAACAATATTAACCCTACGTGTGTTGGGGATTTAAATCAGTCAATTTGTAATTTGTTTCCTAACCTCCAGGAGGAACAAAAATGAACTGTACAGAGAAAGAAAAAGAGCAGAAATTGTCTTGGGCTGTCTTGCTGGGCAAAGTGATGGGTAAAGAGTAATTTTCTGTGAACAGAGTAACTTTATTGCAGAATGAAACAATGTGCTCAGAAAATGGTTGCTCCTGTCTCTCTGGCCTGGTTGTTTCCTCATCTAACGCCTACCAGTGCCACTCACAAAGGGCGCTGATGGCAGCTAGAAGTTGCATTAAGAGGAAGGGGAAAGCATTTCAAACTGACTCTCATTTCATAAGCAAACAAAATCCCTGAATCCTCTGACAACAGCACATAAAAAGTGTGTGTTTGCCTTTCGCCTTCGCTAGCAACTTGAAGTAGGAGTACAAGGGTTTCTTGCACACCTTTTTCACCCTCTTTTGTGCGACGTGCTTGGCGAATGGAGGAAGACAGCAGGGAGCTCCAGAGCAATGCCCTGTCTCACAATGTACCACTGTCTGCTGCAGTTGCAGGAGCCTCTTGTCTTGTCTAGAAAAATGAGGCTCTCAATCAGGCACAAAATATTCCTCAAAAGTGTAAAAAAGAATGTGTTTGAATCAGGTACAAGTGAGTGTTAATTTAACCTGATTTTATCAACCTAAACAGAGTTTTTGATTACTTTTTCTAGTATTTCCTGTTATTCAAGTCCTGCTCAGCGATGCTGTTTCAAGTATAAGATAGGAAGAGATCTCTTTTGCTACAGGGTTAGACTAAAGGTGACTCCTGAGCGCTGTGGCCTGAAGAGGGGTTTGCTTTCTAAATTCACTGTAAAAGTCAGATGCAAGTCAGAAAGGGAAAAAAATAAATTTAAAAAATCTTTTTTGCCAGCCATCAAGGTTGTGTTTTGGGAAGAGCGAGCTGTTCCTAACCACTCTGCAGAGCTTCTGCCTCAGGCAGAGACACAGTCGTGTGGGTCTCTCCTTTTCTGGCTCCTGGGGAGATGCTGAGCTGTTCGGTGGGGAGCGGTCTCTTTGTTGTGAATGTTTGCCGAGTTGTTTCAAGTCAGCAGCTGGGGGTCTGGTCTGGGGGCCAGGCTGCCCATTTGTCTCCCAGCTGTGCTTACCATGGCTGCCACAGATGGAGCAAGGGGCTGATGGTAAAAGGGGGAGTTAAGTACTCCTTCAGCACAGTTGCTGCAGGTGAGGTGGCCCTACCATGGTCTTCCTGTGGCCATTGGTACTTGGCTTGCCCTGGGGACTGTGCTCTCATGCAGGGTGCCGTTCCATGGGACAAGTGAAAAGGGTGATGTTTAGGCAGGGACAATTCACTGCCTGAGCAGGGGACAACTCCTGAGACATGTATGTTCTCTAGTCTGAAAGTTAGGAAGTTTCACAAACTGGTCGCAAGTTGACAGTGGCATACCATTGCAAGATGGCTTGCTGGATGCAAGTGGTGTTGTACATACAATGTTGTAATTAATCCTTTTGAGGTAGCTGGTACCCATAAGGACTCAGCTATTTGTGTGTCCACATTTGAGCACAGGACTTCAAGAAAGACATAAGGGCGGGCAAAGGTTAACAGCACAAACGGTGAGGGATTTAGAAAGTAGGATGTAGGACAGCAAGTTGAAATAATGCAAGTGTCAAGGGTCTCTGGGCTAGGCTGTAGGTGTAAAAGCCTGCTGCAGCAAGGGGAGTAACCTGTCATCTGTCTGCTGGGAGTTGGATAAAGAGCAGGAAGTTGCAGCGAGGAAAATGTAGGTTAGGTCTTAAGAAAAAAACTTTGCAACAAAGAGGGGAGCACCTGAGAGTCTGCTTGTGGTGGTCCTGGAGTCTCTGGCATCGGAAAGGGTGGTTTGAGCTGGACGAGTGCTGGTCAGGAGGAGTAAAGGTCACCAGTGCTGCCAACAAGAGATGGGCTGGGGGTTCCACCAAGTCTCTGAGACATGCAGTTCTCTCCTTTATTTTTGTGATAGTTAATATTGGAAAATTATCACTGCAGATTTGAAAAGGGTGAATGTGCCTGTGTCTGGCAACTGATTGCCACTGTGTACATGCTGGCATGGAGGTGGCAGTTTGGAAGGGTAGCTCTTCTAATCTGCCCACCCCATCCTGGCAGTTGCAGGTCACTGTGTTAGTGGGTAGCTCTGCTTTTCTGGACGATAGCCCCTTCTTTGCATGTTAATAATTTCTTAAATTTTTCCAATGCTCTCAATTATGGGATTTGTACCCATGGCTGAGTAGTATTTTTGTATCTGGTGCATACTGCATAGAAATAATATCTGCGCATCTTCCAGCCTGGATTCTGTATTGCCTCATTGGGATTTTTTGTCATGTGTCAGGTCACTAACATCACTTCAGTAGGGTTTTATAATTGCATTTAATATGTCACTTACTATGCACGCCTCATCTGATTTCTATGGTAATAATGAGATAATTTATCTTTGCTGGGTTGCACAGTCAGTTGTGTGTTGATAACGCATTTAATTTTACTGAATTAAAAAATCTTGGCAGATTTTAGAGAAGGGTCAGAACTGAGATAATTTTGTATTTTAAAATGCTTATCAACTCCAAACCCTTAATGTTAGCTTTCTCTTTGTCTTTTCAGATAGGGTAACTCCATCCTGAATTTTACTCAAAGAATTCATAAAACTTTTGTCATTTAACTGATAGAGGAAACATGAGAAATTCTGTGCTAATGTTTATTAGCTGTTTAGGGCTCGATCAGAGAAGGGTAGATGGGGTGAGATGGAGCCAGCTTTCCAGTATCAGCTGTCAAAACAGCAAGCCTTCCTACCTTGCAGCAATAAAAACACAGCGAACAAATTAGTGGGTGGGGAAATATCTTCCATGACTACTTTTTTTTTTTTAATTTGACAGAAATCTCTGGAGCTGTGTTCTGTCGTTTTTAGCTGAATAAGGCGTGTCACTTGTAGGAATAATTTTAGGTTTTAGCTGTTTTTTCAAGTATTGTATTTCACTCCTGTACAACAGTTTGCTTGTGAAGTTAATTGCTCTTTTATTTTATGATGACCTTGACTGTGTTTCATAGCTGAAGAAAAACGACATTTGGGTTTTCTAATTTAGAAGCACAAAAGAGGTTGAAAGAGACAGTGTTAGTACCTGATTTGCATGCCGAAAAAAGGTGCTTGTGTTAAATTCTAGGCTGCAGAAGCTGGGACCGAAGATAACATTATTAGACTTCTGCGATAAGTACGATTAATGGGACAAAGGGGTGACCTCATCCATGTTTACAAATATGTAAAGGGTGAGTGTCAGGACGATGGAGCAAAGCTTTTTACAGTAATGACCAATGATAGGACAAGGGGCAATGGTTGCAAACTGGAGCATAGGAGGTTCCATGTGAATATAAGGAGAAACTTTTTCACTGTGAGAGTGACGGAGCACTGGAACAGGCTGCCCAGAGAGGTTTTGGAGTCTCCTTGGCTGGAGACATTCAAACCCCGCCTGGATGTGTTCCTGTGTGATGTACTGTAGGTGACCCTGCTCTGGCAGGGGGGTTGGACTAGATGATCCTTCGAGGTCCCTTCCAACCCTTAGAATTCTGTGATTCTGTGTGACAACAGCTTGGGCCACCTCTTGTATATACACCTTATTTATTTTCATGAGTAGGATTTCATAATTTAAATCAAATACGTGCACGCATGTATTTCTTTAATCTTTCTTTTTCTTATTTGAAGGTTTCAAATGTTTCCTGTCTAAAAATGTTCATGTTTTCTGAAGTCCACCCTGATAGAATTTTTAGAAAAGGAGGAACCTTCCTTGTGTATCATCTCTTTCTTTGGTTAAGATCTATGAGGTATAGGAGAATACAGGTTATTCACCTGAGATGTGAAAAGAGTAGTCAATTAGAGAGAGCTGCTGATTTTTTTAAGGCTACGAAAAGGTAGGATAAAAAAGACTGCTCTGGCTTGTGCTGAGCTTGCTGGGAGCAGCTGCTGTGCAAGACTCCTCCTGAAAACCTTGTCCAAACAAATTGTCATTTAAATACAGAATCGTTGCTTTACCAACGCCTCAGTCTTGTAAGATCTTTCACATCTGTGCTTGAGATGGATGCATTGTACATCTTTCAGTAGTCTTTTAACCTCTGATATGAAGGGGCAACATTCAGCTCGTGCTCACTTGTGTTTCACAATGGTTTGGGTTTTGTCAAGACTGTAAAGAAATTGGAGTCCAGCAACGATGCTTTCCCCTGCATTTCCCATCCAAGTATAGGTACAAATTGTATAGATTTCCAACTATCTTTAAGATTGAGATAAAGGAAAAATATCTCTTCACAAAACAAAGAGGACTTTTTTAAACCTTTTAGAAGCACAGACATGGTAGATACCGGGTGGACAGTATCATCAGCGTGATGGATTGGCATGACTCCTGTGCCTCCCATGGGATCAGCAGAAGTGTGCATTGTTTCTGACACACGGTTTTGGGGGAAAGAAAATCTTTCAGAGCCTTAAATCATCTTTAGCAAGCAAAGATCAGAAAACATTACTCCAGCAGCTGAGCTAGACCTATCAGCTTCCCCCCTGCTGCCTTGAAACACCATAGTGCACTTATGTTCCCTGCTCTCTTCTTCCACTTCAGCGTGCAGGACAGAGCGCTGTGGCTGCATTCTGTATGGCTGGTTTTGCACCAGCCTCCATCATATCTGTGTTTTGAAAATCAGCATGTCTGTCAACTCTCCCCTGGGAAACAGCTGATTTCTTTGTTTTGGCAAACCAGAATAAAAGCTGAAAACAGAATAAGCACATTTTTCGAATGCCAGTATGACCTGATATACTAAGAGTTTTTGTTTATGCTTATGTCTCTGACTAAGATGTTAATTGCCACATGAGAGGCTGAAAATCAGTTAAAATGGCAAAAAAAGAGAAATTTGGCCTATCTGAAAGAGGAAATATTAGGTTTTTTTCCCAAAGGCCTGGAAAATCCTTAACTGTTAGCAAGATAAAATATTTTGAAAAGCACTCTAATGTTTAACATATGACCAAAAGCATTTAGGGCACTTTTGCTATTGGTTAAAAAAATACTTTTAAGCCTGTAGATCTGAAATATTTCTACTTGTAACTCTACCTGGAGGTGGTAATCAAGTGTGGCCTGAGTTCTAGTAACTATATGAGATGAAGCGAGGTGAACATCCATCCTACTTGAGATCCCTCTCCGAACTGCTGTGGCCGCTGCATTGGGGAGTCAGGGTTTCACAGGGAGAGGGGACAAAGGCTGTTGCTCTTGGATAATGTGTTTGTAAAACTCATTAGGGTTTTACTAAAATCGCTTTACTCTGGGATTTAGATTGGTGCCCATTGCCATTTCACCAACCAGTCAGCAAAGCGGTGTTTGCTCCCCAAAGAGGTTTTTGCTGAAGTGGTATGTCAGCTCTAAACCTCTAAATGCCAGTCCCTTTTCCAGTCTGTCTTGTGTGGAGAGTAAAATAGGAAGTGCAGCTTCCCCAGTCCGTTATCTCATCTCTGTCATCCAAGGATGGATGAAACATGTTTTGAAGGCTCGGGCTCCCTCCTAGAATTCCTGTTTGAAGTTGGTTTCCCTGCTGCAGATCTGGCTGCCTTCCCCTTGGCTAAAATCCGGTGCCTATTCAGGAATTGTGTTTGTAAAACCTGTTTTAATCTCTGCCCAGCATGTTAAACTGATGTCAACCTGGCAAAGAACCTGTCCCAAGAAGTGCAGTAGATTACGATCCATTCTGTAGCAAGTGCTGTCTTGTAGGCTCTCACTTTTTGAGGCAGCAATCCTGAATTTAAACAAGAAGCAGGAGAAGACTGACTTTTTGATCCCAGTGCTGAAACACATCTTTACTTGAGGATCAAGGCAACTCTGGAAATTCCTACATCTTGAGCTGTTAAATGATGTGAAAACCTCCAAATGAATATACATGCAATGCAAAGGTGTTAGCAAAATGCTGAAAGCAGGGTAACTACATCAGTCTGTGCCAGACCCCAAATGAATAATTCCAGCCCCAGGAGTTTTCCTGGCAGGTCCGAGCTGGCTGGCAAGCAGAGCTTGCTGCAACCATGCCACTAACTCTCCCAGGTCTAGCAGAACTTGGGCTTGGGCGTTTGCACTGTGGGCCTTTGCTTGGTTGAGGTAAGTGCTCTAATTTACATCTGATATTTGAAGGGACTGTCTACAGGGAAACTCTTCAGAGGAACACCAGGGTTGGGTCACATCTATTTACACTCTCTGCTGTCTCGGGTAAAGTGGCTTGTGGCTGATGGATGTGATGCTTAATGGCAGTGGTGAATGTGTATGTATTTCCCAGGATGTCACTAGAGGGGAAAAAAAAGCTAAAAGGTAGTACTGTGTCTTTGAAAGAATGTGGCCCCTGTGCTTTTTAATGTCGCAAATGTATGCTTAGAAGGGAAACTGGCTGGGTATTTCTCATTCCAGATACTAATGTAGTCCTGTACCAGTAATGTAGAAAAAGGCTCAGAGAACTCCATAAATAGCCTCTATGTATTTGGGAATAGCCTGCTTGCTTTCTTTTTTTTTTTTTTTCAAAGAAGTAAGTGAAATATTTTTATTAAACATCTTTGTATTTCCTCATATTAACTGAGTGAGTAGGTGGTTGCATCTGGCTGATCTGTGGCCAGTTTAAGAAGTGTCATCACATAAAGAACTTATCTGGGAAACACATTTAGCTCTTGAGTGTATAAATATGGAAGAATGTAGGAATTATGTAGGAATTTCCTGGAAAATGGTGCATGATAGAACTAAGGAAGAGCAGGAGGAAGTTCAGTTTAATTTCTGGCAGGTCAAAATATAGAAATACTTATGTGTCTTGCTTTGTAGCATCAGCCACACACAAATATTTTTCCTTACCTAGGAGCCCTGTCAAATTATTAGCTTGGGCAATGAGATGTGCATTGAATTTTGACACCAGTGACAGCCCAAGAAAGGGATCGGTATGATTTCGGTACCAGGTGAGACGGCTGTACCATAGTTTAGCAGCTGGCCTAGTGATCTCCAGGGTAAGAATTTCTTCCACTTCATTGCCAGCAATCTCTTCCGAGGAAATCAGTGCGGACTTTTGCAAATAGCTTTGTCCTTTCTCCAATACACTGTGCTCTTAATAATCAAAATGAGTTGCAGGCATTCCATTAATTGTCCAGATAATTAGCTTTAGGCAATCTGACATTTCATCTTTGTCTCTGACTTAATCTCAGCGAGTTTTTGTTCAGTCACTGGCATGTGTAATTCCTCATCTATTTTGACATCTCTCGGTCACATTAGCATTTGTCAAATTTCAATTCCTCTAGACTTGAACAAGCTTTAATCAGTCATACTGGTTTGCAACTTATTTATGCTACATAAAATGCATATAGTTGTAACTTTTTGGGTCCACCAATTTGATAAACATGTGTTTTCAGTTCCTAAAACATGCTTGCCATCTCAGCTGGCTTCCCTTGTATTTCTCATAGCGCCTCCACATAGGTTGTTTAAAACCTCGTGTAAGAATTCTCCTTCCCTGGGTGTGTATGTGGTATTTTAAACCTAACTTTGTTTTTATTAATCCCTAGAACAATGCCAGATGGTGAAACGCAGTGATACGCGGTAGGGCTGCGTGTGTGCGTGCCCATGTGCACACACGTTTTAACTCTTGTGTGCATGAATGCACAGGGTGATTCAGTGCGATGGAAGGGCTTTATTAGATAATAAAGCTGCATTTTAAGTTACACAGGCTACTTCATGTGAGTACGAGAAAAGGATTTATTCAGCTCAGCTAAATATTATTATTACGGCTTTATAAAAAAATGTTTAGAAAGCTCTGCTGTTAGTGGTTGGGAGCACTGATATTACCTATCCCCAGAAGCTGGATGCCTTCTGGTGCTGGGTCCAGATGGAAAAAGATAAGCTATTACTCTGTGTTCATTTGGAAATCTGTGAACATCCCAGTTAGTTATATTGGTCCCAAAGTGATAGTCTGAAACACTGCATGGGCATCAGGGGCTAGCCCTTAAATCTGTCACTGGTTCCCTGGGTATTGCATCTGAAACTAGTAACGAGGTGGAAAGACTTGGCAGTAAAAAAAGAGGGAAGCATCTTTCTGCTAAGTAGATTATTTTATTTTTAATTAGGTTTGAAACTGCTGAGAAATTCAGAATATTAGAGCAAAGTCTGTTGGAGAGGCATTGCATGTGCAGAGGAAAACAGAAGCACATTCCCTATGTGGAAATTAGGGGGAAGGTAAACACAACGTGTACTGCGCTATATAGCAGAACAAAAAATACACTTAAATAGTTCATTTGCTCAGTTGTTCTACGCTTTACTGAGTTTCCTATCGTTGGTTTGCATTTAAAGGGGAAACACTGTGGCTTCTTCCCCTAAGGTCAGAAGTTCCCCCCAGTCTTTTTTTTTTTAATGACAAGAGCAGTCAGGCAGAGAAAACTCAATTTATCAAGATACAGTGCATTGAAGAGCTACATTCCCTCGCATGGCAGCATAGCAGTGCAGGAGCACCCATCCTTTGGACATAACCAAGACACACGCCCGGCAGGGTGAAAGCACCAGCAGCATTGCATCTGGCACCCCAGTGCCACAGAACCCTCCTCCCTCACACTTAATGATAGTGTCTCAGACTTTGCAGATTAATTGGTCAATGAAATAATTGTGAATATGAGAGGTACTACTTAACTCTCCAGAAAACGGAGTTTATGCCTTCCTAAGGAGCTCCGAGGTGAACTGCCTGGTGCACTGCTGGAAGTGCTGTACTTGAGACCTAACCAGAACCAACCGCCGAGCATCCCAGCGTCACGAGATGGTGGTGCATTTTTGTCAGTGATGTCTCCGAGTCTGGTGTCTGTCTCTCTGCAGGACACCTGCCATGTGCTGCTTGTCTTGGAGGGAAAAGTCCAAAGGGCTTCAGGGCTGCGGTTTTGGCTGTGAAATGTGAGGCTGTGGCTCACCAGTATACCTTCAAAGACATCTGCTTCTCAGGAAGGGTGTCATGTGCAAACACCAGTTTGTCAAAGAGTAATATATAGGGCACTGATTTTGCATGTGAATTACAGATAGATATATCCCTGACTTCGTGCACACAAGTAATCCTGATTAAGTACGTTGTGGAGTTGGAACCCATAAAATCCTTCATTGATATCTAGTTGCTGTATAAGTCACCTAAGCAGAGTTTAAGTGCGGTTATGCCTTTTAAAAAATCCTAGTCCCCTTTGGGTTGGGAGGAACAGGCTGGCACAGCTTCTTTTCTTTCTTCTTTTTATTTTTTCCTTCTGCTGAACCTGGTATGGTCTCTCTAGCCCAGGACACTGCGGAGTGACTGGATTTTTCATGTTTAGGGTTCAGTTTCTGAAACACTGTGGCAGATTAGGTATTTCTAGCTTTTAGTAGAGTTAAATTAGATTCATACTGTAATCTGTTCCTCTTTATGTATGTTTTCCTCTTCAAATACACTGGTGTTTTATGGCAAGAGACGTTACTTTACATAGTCTTTTAGAGCTTAATACAAACTGATCAAAAGTTCCAGTCTGGAAGATTTTACCATAACTCATTTTATCTCTTTCGTAATGATATAATCCTCTTACCCATTAGCTTACATGGGGCTTTTGTTGATTGTTTTTTTTAAAAAACCTATGTTTCAAGGCCAAGTTTACTCTGGTGGAGGGATTTACCACCTGTGGTGCAATAGGTAGGTCTCCCTGAGAGATTTTAAAGCCAGAAGGGGCTATTAAATTATTTAGTCAGTGTGGCACAAGCTATAAAATGTAATTTAAACTAGGTATTTTCTGCAGCAAAGCCCCCAAGTTGGAGTGGAAGCTGTTACAACCCCCTTGGCTGGAGAAGCTTGTCCTTTTTGGTCTACTTGGGAGCAGCTTGGTCTCTCTTTGCGTTGACTGAAGGAAGGGAGATGGATGAGGTTGTGTGTATACTCCCTTGGTAAACATGGACAGTTTGTTTTTAACAAGGACAACCTGAAGTGGTGTGAATCTGTGTACTTGCAGATGACTCTTTCTCAGCCTCCTCACACATTTTGCAGCCGTGGGAGGAAGTATTTGAATACAAACATGATTCGGGATTTATGGAGACTGCTTGTATGAGTAGAGTTATTCATTTGCATTGCTATTTGCTGGCGTAAGCTCTTGCATTATGCTTTGCCTTTTATTTTCCCTCTGGATCCACTACCACCCTTCACCATGATGAGCTTGCAGGGAAGAGTACAAGCATATGGTAGGATTTGGGTTCAAGTTTCATCTTCAGCCAGGCCGTTATTGCCCCTGCCTTCCAACATCTGGGCTAAGAGCTTTTCTCTGATTTATTGCAGGTGTTTCTGGAGTAAGAGGTGAGCTACTGCGTCTCTGCCACACGTGTTGGCTGTAGATAGGCATTTGTATGAGATTACCTGAGAAATGAGTTAGGGAAACTTTAAAGCTGACGGCGCTAATCAGCATCCTGCACGCCTGGTCTATCAGGCACATCAGATTCATGGGAAGGACAGAAATACTGCGTGCGGGAAATAAGGGTCAGGAGTGACGGGTGGGAGGGAGGGAGAGATACGTTTAAGAACTATCCAGCAAGAAAATGGAAAGAGTTGGAAATGCATTTGCTTTTGCTGCCTGTCAAAAATCAGAAGCTGATGCATGATTCTAAGAGGAACCATTTTTTGCTTTAATATCTCAAATTGGAGAATATTGTTTATTCTGCTGGGCAGAACATAGCACAGTGAGGTCCAGGGCTGTGATTCTTTAAATGTCATCTTTGCAGTACTCTCCTAAATTATAGTAATAAATCTAATAAATTAGAGTAATAAGATAGAATTCCACATTTTTTTCTGGGTGTGACAAAAATTTGTCTCTAATAAAGAAGTTATATCCTTTTGAAATTTCATTTATAGACTGTTTCCTAAAATTAGGAGCTTAGACTACTTCCTGTCAGTCTTAGTCTACACTATTTCCCCTAAGTTATTTAAAGGTATTAAAAATGCATAGCACATACACTGTACCAAATTTAATGAAAGAAAAGATTGGTCTCGACTTTACATGGAATTATACATTAGCCATTATTTATTGTTGCACTTTATTTCATTTGGGAAACACATTAACTCAGATAAATACTTTCTGATGGACATTACTCAGTAATACCCCTTATGTTATTCAACATATTTTGTAGATCTACACATTGTTTCCAAAGGAAGCTCATTTTCCATTCAGAATTGAAATGGGCAAAGTCACCTCTTTAAATTGCAAGAATTTACCATTTTAAAATCTAGTGGGTTTTTTAAGTCATGTGACATGTGAAGTCATTTCTGTCTCCAGTCAGGCTGGAGGGAGTCAAATAAAATGTTAAGATAAATCCCTTCTCCTTTCTCACCTCTCTCTGCCAGTCTCCTCTTCAATACATTTATGTTTTAAGGATCCGTTTTCTTGCACTGAAACTGTAAAAGAATGTCATCAGCAACCTTGTTAAAATACTGCGAAGTTAAATGAGAGTCTGATTTAAATGGTTGACTATTGTATTAGATTTCTCAGATATTTGACACCTTCCTTTAACTCGAAGGTGTAATAGATTGGTAAATACTAAAGCAATTCCACTGGTAACTGGACATGTAGTAACCTGGCTTGATACTGAATTATGTTCTTAAAAGAGCGTATGTATCAGTTACAGAAAGATGTAATACTTCATCCACGCAGATAGAGGCAAAAACTGGCAATTCTGGGGACTGGCTGAAGACTTCTGAGTCATGGCAGAGCTCTGGGGCTGTGCATCATGGTTATGGGAGGAGTATTTGCATGGACAAATGAACACCATTTGGTTCAGCTGGTGCTTCCTTGCTCACATATCAGCAAGGCTCATGGGCTGGTGGCAATCTTCTAAATCCAGCACTTCTTCAAGAAAAAACTAGGTCATTTAAACAACTGTTCACAATAGGCTGTAGGTCTGTCGCTTAGGAGAAAGGCACCATATGAGGTCGTAGTTGTCCAGATCTCTCTCTCAGGCTTGCAAGATGCTGTTAGTCAAGGGGTGTTGTCTTGGCTTTAACCCGTCAGGCCACTGAATACCACACAGGAGCTCGCTCACTCTCCCTTACCCCCCCCCGGGAGCTGGGGAGAGAATTGGAAAGGTAGAGGTAAAGAGGCTCATGGGTTGAGATAAAAACAATTTAATAATTGAAATAGAGTAGTAGTAGTAATAATAATAGAATACACAAACAAGTGCAACTGCTCACCATCCACTGACCAATGCCATGCCCATCCCATCCCTGGCTGGTGATCCTGGAGGAGAGAAAATCGTTGAGATACAATCCCAGAAGAGAGTGGGTGAGCTTCCCACCAGCTCTCATCTACATACTGAGCATGATGTTGTATGGTATGGAATATTCCATCTGCTGATTTGGACCTGTTGCTCTGGCTATGCTCCATCCCAATTTCTTGTGCACCTGCCCACTAGCAAAACATGGGGAGTTGAAAACTTCCTGATTTCTTAGCAAAAACAAAAAACATCAGTGTATTATCAACATTCTTCTCATAACCAAATCCCATACTAAATCTAAAACATAGTGCTATTCTAGCTGCTCTATCCTAGCCAAAACCAGGACAGGTTTCTCACATTAAGTTTTTCTTAAAACCTGTGACCAGGAGCAGGAAGGTCCCTTTCCTAGCCCAGTCAGTCCCCACATCTCTCATTCAGCATCTTCTGGTGGTTGCTTGACTTAAGGGCTGACGATCTCCCCATTTGCTGGGGGATTTGTCTTTGCCTCCTTGCTGGGGTATCACCCTTTCAGGCAGCTGAGGCCCTGGCAAGCGGTCTGTCTTGTAGCAAGACATCCCCAGCCAGTGCTGCTGGTCTCCACTGAGAAAATCTCGGCCAAAAGGAGGAGTGACCTTGTCAGTTATGCTGGGTGCAGTAATTATACACGTTTGCAAAAATGTCACTAACAAGTGCTATTGCTTCTGGATGAGCTGGTCCTCACTTAACAGTAGCACAGTACTAAGCCATTAATTATAGGAGTCAGAGGAGATGTACAGCTGCAGATCTGCCCTGTCAGGGTTTATCAGGCTCCATTTTGTAATCAATGGTTTATTTATTAAACCATCACAAATGGTGCATGCGCTCTAGCCACAGCCACAGCGGCTCTGCTCGGATATTTCATCTGAATCAATGGAAGCAATCATCTGCTTTACATCAGGTATTGAACCTGTGCAGGTCCTCAAGATAAATGACTTTATTGTCTGAGTAGAATTGACTGGAGCTGATGCCTGGAGCTGTGGGGATGGCGATAAAAACACTGAATTCCTATGTAACTGGTGCTTTTGTGCTTTTTTCCCTTTCCCTCTCCATCTTGCTCTAGCTTCTGCAAAGCAAATTGGAGTCTTTATCTCTGCATGGCTGAATCTGGTGCAGTGAGGGGAGAGGCTCGTGAACCAGGACAGGAGGGAGTGTGCTGGAAAGCAAAAGTGAAGGGGCTTCATTAGGTGTAAAGTGCATTAGAAGTCAAGGGGGTGACCAGAAGCAGTGGCCACTGTGCTGGTTGCAGCTCTGACCTCTCCAGAGCAAACATCACACACAGATGGTCCCAGTGGGCTTTGGGGATGCCATGGGGTCCTTTAGCTTTTAGGAGCTGCTGCTAAAAATACCCAAAGGAAACAAACATGCATTTGAAGCAAAGCAGTCCCCAGACCCTTGGAAATGCCTCCACAGCCCTCTCACTAACATTGACCAGGCAGGGAGCTGATGCTAAGATAAACAGATCATAAAATTTCAAAGCATAATAGCAATATCCTTTTTATTTTTCAATTAAAACAAAATCCACACAGTGTTTCTCTGCATGTTTGTGACAGTTGATTTCTTCTGGGAGATGGCAGTGTGTGGGCTTAGGTTCATTTCTGCACACGGGGCTCTGTTTCTAACAGGGACAGGAGGTCCCTTTATATCCCTCAGAAACATGGGGCTTCAGAGCTCACAAGCTTTGTGTTCTCCTATACTTCATTTTTGTCTTACCTCTGGCAGAGGTCTAACAAAGAAGCCAGAGTTGCCCAACTCTCATCACGCACTGGGTGTAGCCCCTATAATGTAGAAGACGACTACTCACCTAAGGACATTTGTTTGGAAACTCACTCTGGGGTCATCATTCTTGAACCGTGTAGTCATTTCTGTTCCTGCAACAGCAGAGGCTCTTCCTCACCCATTAATAGGATATGGTGGATAACTTTGGCTGGATGGCCCAATACTGGAGAGGAGTCCCATTAGGGTGCTTTTCAGGAGGCCTGTAGTCTGTAGGGGATGTCCTGTTTCTTGCAGCGAGCTCTGGGCTGGGGAATGTTGTAAGACAGAAGTCTGACTCAATGTGAATCCCTTGACTTTGCCCTGGGAATAATTTCAGCCCAGACCTGCATTCTTGCCAGCTAATTCACTCTCACACGTGCTATGTGTGTATGCAGGAGCTATACGATTTGCATGTCGCGTGAGGTCTGTTATTGACATAGCGAGGCTTTACTGGATTAAAGGCCTTGCTGCCAGAACTGATTGTTCACAATAATACATAGGTTTTCATAAGCCTCCAAAACTACCCTTTATAAGATCTGCATTAATATATTTCAAGCTCATCCTAGCCATAATTCAGGCATACTGTTCCTCCCTTACAACCAGTATGTACAGGAAGGGAGGGGATTGCCAAGGAAACAGGCTGCCCTGTGAGACCTTGGTATCCAACAGTGTTATACAAAAAAAAAAAAAGAAGGCTTGGGCCAGTGTATTATAAAAATACTGTGTTAAATAAGTATTTGCAACCTGTGTTTGCTAAATTCTGTCCATGGCACTTTGTACTCGGCCTGCTGTCCCGAACATAGAAACGAGTGGAGAGGTCATTTTGTTGTCTCCTGGGAATAATGTGGTCTTTTCCAAATAATGAAGTCCGAATAGGCTTCTGTACAGGCTGCTGTTGGTGATGTTAAACAGCAAAAAGAAAAGGCATTGAATACTCAAGTGATTCCTCACCACACGCTCACTTTCAGAAGCATATGCAAAACTTTAACAATTGTAGCTGCAAAAGAGCAAATCTGATCAAGCTCCACCTCTGCCAGGCATGCCTTGTTGCGTGGCGTTACTGACCCTGGGTGTGGGCCGTGCAAACCTGCTCCCCAGCTTCCAATGCCCGTGTGAGCTGCTGCCGCTCACAGCCTGCACCATGCAGGACCCAGGGTCATACTCCTGGCTCTGCTACCAAGTCACTTACCGTCAGCATGGCTATCTTCCCCCTTCTCAGGACTTACCTGGTGATGCAGAACTGTAAACTTACAATGTGGAGCGGAAAGTTTCCTGAGTAGAAGCAAGGGAGAGAATTAATTTCCCACTGGTGCTCACAGTTGGTGCTGCATGATGGGGCAGCACCAGGGAGTGGGGGATAGATAGATAGATAGATAGATAGATAGATAGATAGATAGATGCCATCTGTCAGCCACAGCCCGCTCCCTGCCTTTCACTAACAGCTTGCTTGGAAGAGCTGCCTGGACCATATGAAGTTGACTTGCAAGGTGGGAGTTGGGGGCAGCTGATGTCCACCGAGGAAGTTCTTCTGCGGCGACCCCGGTCATTGTGATGTTTGTTGCTGTTATACTTTCAAAAACGTCCATAACTAAAAATCAGCTTGGAATAAGTCAAGCTATCTGATTTATAAAAAGGAGAGCTGCTGTTTTCCATTGTGAACATACATCCTAGTAATTTTTGGTGCTGTATTATTGTGACAATTTATGTACAAGATCAAGTTCCTAACTGGTGACTAACAGAGTGATACCTTTCATGTGTGTGTTTACTCTTACTGCTTTCTCCTCCACTACTGCTAGTAATGAAAACATAATGAACGTAAGAAGTATGTAAAGCTGCAGATATTATATCTTCTTTCCATCAACCCATTTTCTGTATAAAAGAGGTCAAATCACATTAGGTTTTTACCATGGAGGTCCCAGGGCTTCAAGCAGAGCCATGTGAATCCATTCAATGGAAAATTAAGCCAATGTGTGCTTATATTAATGCACTGATTTTTTTATTTTTATTTATTTTTTGCATTATTTTAGAGAAATTAATTATCTGACCATAAAAGTGCATGGTAAAAGAGCATGAATGGAAAATCATTACTCTTAAATATTTTGTTGGACAGTGAGTTACACAGAAAGGAGAGATTGTTGCTTCAGAGGTACTGTCTTGCTCCTTACTTGGGTATTAAATGCATTAAAATTTATACTAGCCAGTTCTTCGGTGTGCAATTTGTATGCATGTTGATGGGGTTTCAAAAAGTGTTGGGGTTTTTTAACCCTCCAGGGACTTTTTATGTGCAAGCCAAGTACTTCTGCACGCATGATAGAGCAATTTCTTCTCTGGAAAGTGCTGCTAGATAGAAATACGATAGCAAAGCAAACATTGACTTCCTCAGAATTGTTACTTGTACAAATAAGGATACCATAACAAATTCTTACACAGGGTCAAAATACTCACCTCTGTACTGATGAGATCTCTCTATAATTTTTGTTGAGTTTCCTAACAGAGGGCATAGTTTATTAAAAGTTGGTGCACAATATAGAGAATAAGCTTATATACACTCCTGGTCTAGAAAAGCACTTGATTTAAACCTTAACTATATTACTAAGTATTTTTCTAATTATTTAGGGCTTTTTCCCTAGCTAGGATAGACTGACAGGGATTTATTTTGGTCAAAAGACTCATACTGACTTACTCTTTTGGAAAATCTGAAGTTTGATGAAGATATTTTGGGGGTTTTTTTGAAAGCTTAGCACTGTATCTCATTGGAATTGCTTAATGCATTGCCATGGAGCCTTGAGTGTAAAGGCATAGGTATATTTTTTTTCTTTTTAACTATTTAATTTATTTTTAAAATTCACTTACAAGAGGAAGAGTGGATTACTCATGCTGTATAGTATTATACAAAAATCTGTCACTAAAACTTGAACCCAAGCTAAGCATGTTCATGTATATGCAAAGCCCATTTCAAGAGCAGATTCACAGCACATACTGATTTGAAGGGGATTAATAATCTGTGAATAATACATATCCAAGGTACATAGCAGCAGTGTGGATTTGGAAATGCAGGAAACTTCAGTGAAAAGCGGAGGCTGTGTCCACACTGAAAATGGACTAATTGGGGCAGATCTTCCAATGGCAAACCAGCACAAGGTCTTTCGGCTTTAGAAAAAGGATACTAGTGATACATTGGAGCATCTAGTTCAGTCCGTAAAGCATACAGATCTATTATCATTGCATATACTTGTGTTTTAAACTATTGCCCCCTTCTTATACCCTATGCTAATTTTCTTAAAGAGAAGTCTAATTGTTCTCTTTATATGCAGCTCCAAGTCAAAAGCTTTAATTTATCCCTCCAGTTGGATAATTAAATCATACAATGTTCATCTCTTGTGACTCTTCCTGTCCCAGAAATCTTAAGTTCTTCTCTAGCTGTCTTCCACAGAGCACAGCTCCTGACAAAGCCTTCACCTTTAATTTACTTGTGCCAGTAAGACAGCAGTTTGTCTCAGTTGAGAAGCAAGGCTTCGTTTCCCCTTCCCCGAGTTTCATCGCGTATTTTTTCTCCTAGAAAAGAAACCCTGTCTTTCCCACATGTACCTTCTTCAAGCATTACAAAACAAGATTTTTTTAATTTTTTTTCTTCCCCGTGACCTGATTTTGCAAACCTGCAAATACTCCCATTTAAATCAGCAGCCTGGCTCGGGGAGTGGACTAACTTGAAAACCAAAAAATGCAATTTCAGTTCCTGTGTTGTGCAGTGTGAGTATTATTGCATGTGGACACTTAGAGCTGGAGCTGCAAGAGTGAAGCTGCTGCATGGGAACAGATGATGATACCCTGCTGCAGGGAAGTTCTGGGAGTCACTGATGCAGAGCACCCCACAGCAGCAGGCTGCAGAACACTTGTATTGGAAAATAAATTGAAGGTTCTGAAGAGTTCACGCTTGGTGAGGCATTTCTATTAGAATACTTGCCTTTGTAAGGTTCAACCTCCTTGGTTCATTTCTTTTCTGCAAAATAAAGTTTTTTTAAAGCTCAGCTGTAGATCAGGTAGACCTGGGCCTGAGCAGTCCTGCTGAAATCAGGGGGACCATGCACAGGCCAAAAATTAAGACCTCCTAGTCAGCCCTGCTCTGAGATTTTGCAGGATTGCATCTGATAAGTGGGATCTCTGAAGGGCTTTGAAGGGCAGTGTGCTTGTGGGGCTATAAGACAGTTAGTTTGCAAAGTGGCAATTGTGGCATCGAAGCATTGGTTCTAATATTGTTTCTGGGTCTAATAGTGCCTGCTACTGTAATTCTATTAATTTTGCTTGGCCTTTGTGCTCTGGGTAGAACTGCTGTATTGGTGCACATTAGAGCAAGGGTTTGGAGAAGCAAGAGAAGCTGACCCCCAAAAACCTATCTAAGGACTGGCTTTGTGCTTTGAATTGTGTTATGGTACTGGCTTGCTTCTGAGTTTTCAGAGCGTAGCATGTCTGCTAGCAATGCTGACTTTTCTTTACTGGAACTGCAGATCAGCATCTCATACTTCGCCCATTGATTTTTAAATGCTTCATGTTTTCCAGTACACTTCATTCGTGTCACTATTCAACATCCCTATTTAAACATCGTTTAAAGTGACTACACTGATTTAGCAGGTGCTGAGACACTGCCCTCCTTCCCCAGCATCAACCCCGTAAGATCTTCAGTCTCTGCTGTTCCCCTCCTGACTGACTCAGGACAATCCCTGAGGAATTCCTGGTGGAAAAGCCAAGACATTTCTAGAATTTAAATGTGCTTGGTACCCAAATGTACACCAAGTGCATTTGTTTTGGGTCACACAGCAATCTATCTTGTGGTGCAGTACCTCATTGATGAAAGACATCAGTGCTGTTGATGGCCATTGTAGTGTTGGCTCTCGCTGATAAAGCCCTGCCTGCTTTGGGCTTCAAGGGGACCACAGAAGTGATCGAAATTTCACTCTCCCTGCAGCTGGCTGGAGAACAGAGGTGGGAGGTGTCACAACTACAGATTTTTTTCCTTCCCCTTTGAAACAGCTCATCTGACAGATTGCAGGTATCAGTCTGCTTCTGCAGAGGTTTTGGGTCCTTAAGTGAGCAGGTGTTAGTGCAAATGTGCTGCTGCTTAGTTTGCAGGAAGGTAGGCTCCTTTTTGTCTTGCCTTGTACCTCTTGTAGGCATTCTTTAAGCATCACTAATGGTTCTGTAAGTGTTGTTTTATTTAAAACTTGCAGAAGAGAATTAGAATAGGCTAGAATGGAATATTAGAATAGACTAGAATAGAATATTAGATCTAGAATAGAATAGAATAGAGAATTCTTAAAGAATAGACTGTAGGTGAAAGGAGCTGAACTGCCTGAACTAGTTTCCAGAACAGTGCATTGCATGCTGTGGGTCAGCTTTAGTATGTACAAGTGGATTTTTCGTGTGTGCATGTTAGCCTTGAGACAGCAAGGAGCCACACAGGAGGAAGCACTATGACATCGGGGCAGCGATTTTGTTGGAGGTCTTGTGTGCATCTTGAAAGGTCTGCTCCTGAGATTACACAGGTTGGTGAAGTTGCACAGAGATGTGGACAAGGAATCCCTTTGAACACCGACCTTTTGCTTTTCCCTTTTTAGTGATAAAATATTCAAGGGAGCAGAAAGTGACCCATTTTGTACTCTGCCTATCAAAGTGAGCAGAGGAAGGAGAGAACAGTGAGGGCCCAGGTGGAACCCAGTGAATGCAAATCATTTATGGAGTGGCTGCTTTAAGCATTTCCAATTAATTGTATCATCATCCACTAGCATCTATTTATGGGTATGAGCTTAAACACATTGCCTAGAAGAAACCGATGGCATAGGCAGCTGTGGGACTGATACACACTCCAGCATCTCTCTTTGTCCCTCTGCTCACCGGGTATTTCCTAGTGATTTGCGTAGGGAAGAAAAGCCCTGCCAGGCATCCCCTTTCCTTCAGCTTGGCTTTTCCTCACTGCGTCACAACTAAGCAAGCAAAGTTAGGTACTTGGTGCATCCTAAGCTCAGAAACACCTTGCCAGTTTTAACAGGGTTTTTCTCCTGTAAGGTGGAAAGGAAGATGTTTCACCTGACCCAGCTATACATGAGCAGGAAGGATGTTCAATGTGGCAGGTGGTTACACAAGTGTGTGCTCTTCATGTCCGTCCCAGAAGCATCCCCAGGCACTGCCTAGCTGAGGAGTGTCTGAGCACCTTTGTGAACCACAGCCACACCACCCCGTCAGTGCAGAAAAGGGGTAATCACCTGGCTCAGAGAGAGAGGGGAGGCTAACTTATCTAGGCACAGTCTTCTATTTCAAAAAAGGTGCCAGGGTTTGTGTAGTGGTATGCATTCTCCCAGGGGCTGTTTTAGAGTAAAGTGAGTATTTCATTCCTCCTAGGTGTCAGAGGTTTCATCTGGGGTTTTAACAAGCAAACAAAACAACCACAGAACAAATCAGAAGCAGGGGTGTTGGAAATAGCGTCTTCCAACAGGAGTGAGTTTGCAAAAGGGTTGAACTGACAGAGTCTGAAGTTGCCAAGAAGCACTCAAGCCAAAGGACTCAGCCATCAAACCACCCATCAGCTCCACGTTTTACACTATTTAAGGGGGGGCTTGAAAGATAATTCATGAAGTTGAACAGCTTGGCGCACAGTGCTTTTACAGGGCTTCAGCGTCACTAAGCAGCACGCTTCCCAGTCCTGAGAGGCTTGAAGTATTTTTTCCTGCTAGTACGACCATATGAAGAACATACGTACTTACAAGTGATAGCGACAGATCAGCTAAAGATAGGACCTTTGGATGTGCCTTAAAGGATGTTACCGGTGTTCTGCCTTTATGACAGAATTCTTGGCCATTTTTAGGATTGAGAGCTATTTCAGGGCATCTTTTTTATCTTCCTTGCTGCGTTTTACCTTTTTTTTCATTAAACTGTGTCCTATTTCTCTTTAATGCACCGAAGAGCAAGCATTACACTGAAGATATAGTTCAGATTCCTTAGCGGCAACTTTAGGAAATGAAAAGTGATCAAATTCCCTTGTCAAGGAAGATGCTAACTTAGAAATCCCACTTTTCTTAAAAATAGAACCTAGAGATAAAACTTTAATAAAACTTGCAACCCAGATACTCATTACATGCATTTAAAATGTATGCGGGGACAGTTGGTTGTACAAAACGGTTCGCAAGCAGATAGTCTCCAAAAGACCACCGTACTACCTTTTCTCCACAGGCACTTAGGTCCTATATAGTAACCAATTTTATGAAATACAGTATGTCTGTTAACCAACAGAACTAAACTCTTCAGTTGCTTAGTAACTAATCCAATCCAAGGAGGATATAAAAATAGCATACATAATTTTAGAACCTTTAAGACCTTTGCCAAGCAAAATATTCTCACTCGCAGCAGTCAGGTTTGTGATTTGAATGGGTTAGCTTAATAGAATAGATTCTATTTGTTTTATGTAGATAAATGATCCTTGCTTTTCAAATCTGATTAATTATGTATGCAGCCCATTAGGTCTTGTAGGTTCTGTACTCTTCCACAAGTTTATTTAACTAAAAATATAACATAACTAAATATAATATAAATAAAAATGGAAAAATGTTTTAGTTGCCGGCTTCTTCTCAGCCTTAATCTGGTTAAAAAGCTGAAGACTGAAGTATAAATCACATTATATTGCCAGGAGGAATGTCATAAGCATCTGCTTAATTCAAGTGTGGGGGTTTTTTCCTAAACTCATCTATAAAGCTTGTTGAGAGGAAAAAGGATATTATTTAAAGAAAGATGTTGTTGCCACCGTTGGTGGAAATTGCCATATGGTACCATAGCACTGCTTATTCAGGCAAGGTAGGACCTGATACGTTAAGTTTCTCTAAAAATAATTCTTCAGCTGACAAAATATACCTACTGCTTTAAAACACATCTTCAAAAAATTAGTGGTTTTCTGCATTTTAGAGTCTTGCTCTGTTTACGCACGTTGCCCATGCGTTTGACAAGTATTGTACACAAGATTTCTGCAAATTACAGCAAGGATCTGCATTCTTTCCCCACTATTTTAGCAGCATCATCACTGTATGAAGGACTTGCAGGACTAAATGCTAACGTGTGTGAATAGCATTGCCCAAGTCAGCTCTCTTGCCCTCATTCCTGAATAAGGTAGGCAGAATGGGATCCGATATTTGTGTGATGAATGTATTCTGAAGCGGTCACTGTGCGTTTGGTTATCAAAACAGATGCAGCGCTCCTTTCGCAAAACAATTTGAATACCAACTTCTGACTACATGAATTCTGATTTAATTCCCTGCTCCTCCAAACCGAGCATTCAGTGAAGTCCCAGGTATTCCTTAATCTCTTTCAGTTCAATAAGCATTTTAATACAGGGCGAAAAGCACTCAGATTCAGCTTTACGTGGATGGTACATTTTGCTTGAAGAATAATAAATTTTTTTAGATGTAGTGATTCAGCACGTTTTTCGTTCCACTTTAGGATTATCATCCCATAGGGTAAAAAGCGAAATATAGCAAATAAATGCCTTGCGTAGTAGTTTTAATACTTTTTGCTTAATGCTTTTTTGGCTGGTGGAGTTTCAGGCTCTGCTATTCTTTGTGTGCTGAAAGAATAGCGTGCCAAATTGAAGAGGAAGTTTCCACTGGAACATCGTTGCAATTAGTTTACGTGCCTGAAAACAGAAGAGATGCAGTAGGTAGGTATGTCTGTGACAGAAACAGAGCTGCAGGAATTATCCTGCAAGCCCATCGCAGAAGACATGGCATGGTCCTCTGCGTTGGCATCCGGGATAAAATCAGCGGGAAGGGAGCTCTTGCATGGAGCCAGTGCTTGTTTTTTGCCTGGAGCTCCTGGTCTTTGCCGACCTGGCAGCTTGCCTGACCTCAGAGGTCTGCCTGAACATTTGTATTTTATTGAGGATAAAAAAATGCAATAGCCATGGTAAAATGCAACTTGATACACTACTAATTTTTTTTCCCCTAAAGTTCCGAAAACATTGTATTAATACAAGGGTTTTTGGGCAAAATATATTATGCAGTTAATTCAAGTAAATTGCAGTTACTTTGTAGCGAATAATTACCACCTGTTTCACATCTGCCTCAAATGCACTCAAAATGCAGCAATCTAGTCATCATTCTTGTCTGATTTATGTAGTTTTATTATTTGCAGTTAGACCTCTATTTACTTACCTGATTCACAACAATTTTTTCACGCTTTCTGTACACGGAATAGTGGATTTAATAACCTCCTTTGCATTTGTTTATGAAGCTTTTCAAAATATGTTTGCAATGTGTGACAGGGCTCCCATTATGCCGCAGACACTCAGTGGCCTTTTTCATCATGAACTGTGGCTGGGAGAGTGCCGCTTGCTGCTCTCAGATCTCAACACCTCTGTTTCACCTTCAAAAACAGTTCACATTAACTTGTCACAGGTGTGGTCTCCCGAGCTTTTTCAAAGTCACATTTTTTAGCCTGTTAAGACAGGAGTTCCTGGGTTGCTTGTTCAAAGCATTGGGGTGCTTTGATGTTGGGATGGACAGTGAGGCAAATGAGGGATTTTAGCAAGAACAATTACCTCCTGCAAGGCTGGCCAGGTACGATGGAAATGCAAAGTAAAGACAGGGACAAAAGCCAGAGGTACACTAAAATACTCAAAATGCTCTGCAAGCAGAGTTTGGGCTTCCTGTGCTTTGTGCGGATCGTTCTTGCTCACAGCAAGATGTGTCACTGTAGTGGTTTCTTTTGATACTACACTTCACAACAAAACAGTGAATGCACGAAGGAGGGCAAGGGGTTAATTCCTTGCAGCACATCTAGGCCATCCCCTGAAATCACAGGAGCAAAACCAGCTGAGTGCTGAATCAGGCCACCCTGCCTCTCCAGGACAGGAATAGCAAGAATCTGAAATCTTGCCCTCAGCTGTGCTGGTGTGCAGGGATGCAGAGGAAAGGCAGGGGAAATAGGGCCAGTTACTCGCCTCTGAGTTTCAGGTCTTTTCCATTACACCCAACTGGTATGTATGGCTTTGCAGCTCCAATATTGAGAGCAACACATAGTCCCCTGTACATTCAATCTGAGTTAGGGTTATTGGCCTCCCAAGATGTATTTCTGTGGCAACACCCCATCTCCCCTTAAGTTTTCCACCTTAGGTAGGAATTGGTTTTCCATATGGACAACTCCATTTTGTTTCTGTAGTGCCCTCTTTATGTTAACCTATCTCACAACAGGAATGGCATTTTCCCCTCCTCTAGAAGCATCTCTGCTCAGTTGTGATGCAGCATTCATGCCCAGGGCATTCAAACGAGGGAAATGCTGCTTCAGGAGAGGAGGGCAGTGATGGGCTGGGATCACCGAGTATTTGTTGAAGGTGGGAAAAAAATAATTATAGTTAATAAAAGTTAAGCTTGGAGGATTCCAGAGGAATGAGTCACAAACTCAGCAGCACTATTGCATGTCTTTGTGATACCTCTCAAAACTGCCTGTCAAAATCTCCCATTAAGGAGCATTGCAGATTAGTAATTATGCACATTTATTAGCTAAGCATCCATTCTTTCTCTCAAACGCTTTCTGGCAATATCTCTCCAAAGAAGCACATATCTCATCTAGGTGTCTGCTAGATGGCCCTAACACCTCCCCAAGGGAGATGCCTCTGATAACTCTATATTAAAGACAGGGCTTGATTTTGTCTCTTAAACCACTATCACACAAGCCAGTGCACAAGGAAAGGCACCTATTGTAATTTTGTAGACAAAAGCTGCCTGCACACATCCACACACAGAGAAGAATTCAGTGTTAACATTGCAGGAGGCTGTGATGGTGACAGGAGTACTTTTGTTGTCAGCTCTGCCGCAAAACAGAAAAAACCCCTTATTTGTGCAAATAACCTCAGTTTAGCTTCATTCCCAAGCATCCTATTTGCACATGTGAATATGTTTTGTCAGCTATGTCTTTAGGCACAGATTCTCATCCTCAGATACCTGTGCTTGTTTGTGTTAAACAGATTAGTGCCATAATAACACTGCCCCCACATGAATACTGCATAGTAAGCATCCCAAATACTTGGTGGCCTTGTTTTTTTGGCATGGGTTTGTTGTTTTGATTTTGTTTTGTTTTGTTTTTCAAAAAAAAAAGTTTAATTAGACTCTCTTATGCTTAGTTTTCCTAATTATATTCTGTTCATTAATGGAAAGCAAGTCTGAAAAAGAACTAAGAGCAAAACTGGAGGTGGAGGATAATAAAATCCATTGCTATTAATTAATCTGAAATCCTCAAACATGCCTCCTTCCAACTTGTTATCTTCCAGACCCTAGATTACTTCATTCTTTCAGGGACTACTGCTACACAGACGCATCCTGTTGTGATAAAGGAGACCAGCTGGATTTAGGACTGTGGCTTCATGTTTGTGGTACAACTGACCATATGTGATTCTCTGTCAAGTTAGCAGCTTTAATGGGAAATCTCTGAAGTATTTGCACTTTGATTCATGCTTTTTTTCACTGGTTTGGTAACAAAAGAGGGGCTGGCTTTGTGCAGTGTGGTCTCTGCAAAGGAAAGGGAAACTCTTTGAGTATTTATCCTTAAGAGTTGCTTGGGGCTGTTTTTTTTGTTTTGATTTGTTCAGGAATGTTTTGGATTTTTTGTTTTGTTTTGTTTTTCTTTAGGAAAAAGTAGCTGGGACCAGAAACTACATTTCATTAGGGATATAATTTTGAATTCTTGTGCTGATCATGGTTTTTATCTGGCTTCAACAGAACTAAATAAGTCTGTTAATTGTTATTGTCTCCCTGCCTGCTTTGAGAAATGTGTGTCTCCAGCCTCTGTAGGTCTGGGAACAGAAGGGTAGCTACTTGTGAAAGCAGCATAACAAACAGCAGCTAGAATTTGGAGGAGTTTGGGGTCTTTTTCTGGAGAAGGAGCACTGTCAGATCTGTGGTCAACTTTTCTGATGTTTATGATCTCAGGATAATTTAATTTGAAAATGTGTAAAGAACGTGCTTCTCATCCTTTTATCTGTGTAAGGCTCTACTGTGTCCACCACGTCTAACCCCCTTTGCTAAAAAATCAAAGCCTGTATATTTGTATAAGGTCACAGACCCGAATTTCTCATCTAAGTCTTTTGATGCATACATGTTGTTCTCTTGCACATATGGTAATGGACAGCTGGTATCTCTGGCTGGAGGGAGAAATGGTACATTGTGCAAACCTTGCCCACAAAACCCTGCTGGTGCATCTTCATCCTGACCTACAACATCCTTGCTGGTCTCTGAGGCCCTGTCCCGAATGCCAAACATCCTTTCCATCCGCTGAAGACTGTGGCAGTGTTCCCTTAGGAGAGGCAGCACGCCACAACAGTGAAGAAAATCTCAAATTCCTACATCTTTATTAGACCTTCTGTTAACCTGGCCATCGTGTTACATTAGCTCTCCTTATCCCTGGGCTATGACTTGGCTGTCAGAGGTGTAGTGGACAAAAATTGAAGGTACCTATGGTATTTGGCTGAGGGCAGGAGGGACGAACTAATATTAATATTAGTCTTTAATTTTAATAAAGCAGAGGGATGAGAAGGACTCCCTCTTCAGTCATCAAGATTGAGAAAGTAATTGCAGCCTGAAGAAGGGTTTGCATTTATTGGTCTTTTGGTCTATTATTGGTCTATTATTTTGAATTGAGAGCCGTACACATAGGAGCAAAGGACAGTGATGGTCACATGGGTATGGACGAAATACAAATAAGAAAATTTCCTTTCTCTTCCACTCTATGCAAGTTTCACTCTGAACATACAGAGAGTTTATTATCATTTTGAATGGGTTACTTTCAGCTCCATTCTGTCTGCTCCTCTGAGCTCTCTGGGTTTCAGCCAGAAAAGTCAAATGTCATAGGAAAATCTCATCTTCTAAGACTTGCAGCCTGAAGGCAATTGGAGAGGCATCAGAACGTCCAAGTCAGCCAAGTGTCTTGAAGTTCGCTGTGAAACAGCACAGAAAGTGTAGGTTGACACTTGATAGCCAGCTCTGGGCTTACCATTTGCCCTTTATTCAAATACTTACCATGTTTGTATTTTATATTACCAGTGGCTTGTGACTGGACTGTATCTTCTCTGCACCTTACCAACAGCGACCATTTGAACAGTGCCTTAATTTTAGCAATCAGTGTTTGCAAACAGCATCTTTTAAGAGAGGGTGGCAGAAAGGGTGCAACTCAGATTTTTTTCACCCTGGACTGTCAAAACCCAGGGACCGAGCAAAGCGGGAAAAGCAGGGAGCAGCTCCTCCCTCCGTCATTGAGAACAGTGCTCAGTAGCACTGGGTTACAAGACAGGGGAAGTGTGGTGCTTTCTACTGAATTGCTGCACCTTTATGCTTTTCATCCAGGATTTTAATGGTAAAAGGAGGAGAAGGGAGGAGGCATCCCAAGAGTGATGCAAGCGTATGAGCCTCTGCCCACCTCACAGCTGCAAAAATCTCCATGCTGGTGGTGAAGGATGCACAGCGCTTGATGATGGCCTTGTGAGTGTTGAGGCGAATTCCTGTCCCTCCTCTGCACCCCAGTGCTGGAGGGAGGAGGAGGTGAGGAATGGTTTTAATCTAAGAGAGGGTAGATATAGACTAGATAGGAGGAAGAAATGTTTTACAATGAAGGTGATGAAACACTGGAACAGGTTGCCCAGAGAGGTGGTAGAAGCCCCGTCCCTGCAAACATTCAAGATCAGGTTGGACGGGGCTCTGAGCAACCTGATCTAGATGAAGATGTCCCTGCTCCCTGCAGGAGGGTTGGACTAGATGACCTTTAAAGGTCCCTTACAACCAAAACCATTCTATGATGTTCTGAAGCCTCCTCCATTTCAGGTTAGGTGCCAGCACCACTGATCTGGAGGCTGTGCCTTTGTTGCACAGGGAGCAGATGAATAGAGGTGAAAAGATACCAACCAGTGATTTGTCACTTGGTTTTGCTGGCAATTCCTCTAAACAATGAATAGGCAGTCTGGTAATGGGCCACAGATTTCCCAGATGAAAGCCAGCTTGTTACGACATAAATGTATTTTCCAATAAAGAGTCTATAAAATGGAGGCATTGGCATCCAATTCTTTATGAAAATCATATATATACCTAAGTGAAGGCTGCATTATGTAAGTATACTGAAAGAAAATGGTACACTTCAGTATTTTGGGCATATTTAAGATCCTTTTTCCTTTGAGGCAAAACTTCATTTTTTCTAGAGCTAAAAGATGTTTAAATTAAAAAGGAATGGTACAAAATAAAAACAATCACCCTCTGTCCCCAAAGAGGCTGTACCACAGCAGAGCATTTAGCAAGGACCACATCATAACCTGCTCCAATGGTGGGATGCCGGTGGGCAGAAGGATGCTTCCAGGTCTTCACAGGCCCTGTTGGTGTGGCTGTAGTGTTGGCAGGCAGGTAGGTAATACCATGCCTGCATTTTATTTGAAAGTGCTGCTTTACTTGCACTGTTCTCTATTGTTGTAAATCAGTTTCCTAAAACGTATGGGAGTTTTTTTCCTCCTCTCAGACATGTACAGTTCAATACTTCTGATCATATAAGCATTAGACACTAATCCCCAAGCCTGTAAAGCAGGTTGTGTGAAGTACCATAGAGTGAGCTCTGTAATGAATGGTAGCAGCTCTGTCCTGCTGCTACTCAGATAATGGGGGAAAGGCTCTGACTTGTCTCAGCATTGCATTGAACAAATCTTCCTTTAAATGAAATGGGCAGTGACACCCTTGACTAGTACGGTGCCTATCAGAAATGTATGTTTCATCTAAACATGTCTCGGAGGTTATTTATTTTCTCATTATAAAGAATATGCTGGCCCAATGTAAATGTCAGTGAGCTCAGTGCATTTTGTACAATGAAACGGACAGATCTAAAATGGTAGCAAAAGTCAGGCCTGGGCCCTAGGAACTGCTGGAGAGAGAGCACTTGCTTTCCATTTTTTTTAAGCACTCTGTGTTTGAGTAACTTTGCACACATGTCTTTCTGTGAGAGGGCAAGAAATCATTCTTCATAGGTGATCTAGCAAGTTGTGGTGTAGGGGTTTTGGTTTGTTTTTTAACAAATTTTTCCTTAGTCTGGATTTTAAACATTCCCATGCACAGTAAGGAAAATGTGAACAATACATCATGAACAGAGGTGTCAGTGGGAAGGAGTCTGCTACATGCAAACAGGGCAGTGTACAAACTGTGTGGTGCTCAGTTTTGTCGTCCGCAATCAGTAACACTCAGTAAGAGACAGTAAAGCATCTGGAAGATTATTTTGAAGTACACATGTTATTTTGGTGAAAACACCAGCAAAAAGAAAAAAAAACCCTTTTGAATTTCACTGTGATGAAAAAAAGTCCCTCTACTGGGACATCTAAAAGCAATCCTGCAGTCCCCAGTGTTAATGATCAACATTGATTACAAGGTGATTTTTCCAGCAGAGAATCAGATCTCTCAAAAAGCATCTTGCTGTACATATATAGCACATACCAACCTTTATTAAGGAATCAGCTGATTATTATTCTGCTATCGGCTTTTATTTTCTTCTACTCCCTCTCTTGCAGGAAGACTGCATACAAATACAGCAATCGATTGAGAGGAGATGTTCTTCCTTTACGAGATTAATTACAAACATAGGAATGCTGTGTCTAGTCCGCATGTATGATTGATCTTGGAGGAGGAAATGCAATAGGAAACTACTGCTTCCTTTTATCCAGTAAGCAAAGTTCAGAGATGTTTACATTCTGCTAGGTAAGCACAGCTGTCTAAAGACGTGAAGATGGATGGACTGTCCTGTCAGCACAAATTCATGCCGAGGTAACAGGCTACGCCGTCTCTGCGGACCTCTCTCCGGCCAGGAGGCTGTAGGGCCAGAATCACTAATTTAACAAACAGCTTAATTGTTTCACATTTTAATTAGCGGGGAGATCCAGGCAGAGCTGATGCGCTACAAAGGGCAGCAAGGGGAAGAAGGTGTTTGTGGACTACACTGGCAGGGCTGTGGGGTGAGGAGGAAGGCTCCTGGTGATGCCGAGCGTGGGGTGGCCGTTGCAGGGCAGCTTTGCAGAAATTACAAGGGTTTTTTCTTTAAAACCTGGCTGGCGTAAGGACCGATCTGCATATCTGCTCTGAGTAGCTCACAGCGTGCAGTTGTGGAAGCATCTATAAAAACTGCAGAGCTTAGCTACCCTTGTTTCTATTTGTATATAAGTATAATCTTGGGAGCACTGGATTTGACTCAGGGTCTTTCTGAAAAGGTTCATTTCGTTCTTGGGCAAAGGCTGGCTCTTGTATTTAGGCTGAGAAACAGTGTCAGAGGTGAGGGATCCAGCTTAGTGACTCAGCCTTCTTCCTCACGGTATTTTAAATAGTGGATGTGCTACTGCTGATATTTAACTCCTGACAGAGCTGCTGGAATATATGGTGTGCTTAAAATACTGATACAACATTGAATTTCTGCTCAGGCAGAGGAGGAGATCTCCACCTGGGATTGGTTTTCTTAAAAGGAAAAAGAAATGAGAGGGAGGAGTAGGAGGGGAGGGGGGAGCCCAAGCCATAATATCTTGTAACAGCGTAAAAATGCCCTTCACCTGAGGCTGTAAAGCAGTCAGCTCTAGTAGCGTGTTGATGGAGAATCTTGAAATCGATGCTGCAGTCTGCATTATATTTATACAAGCATATGCACTGTGCTGATGATGGGGGAGAGAAAGGGCTGTTCCCTGCGTTAAAATAATTAGTGTAATAAATACAGCCTGGCGAGCGCCAGAGGAAGTAGGGATCCCTTTGTTCACATCTCGCCACTTAGAGCTGGGTAAGCAAGTCTTGAGGAGCTAAGCTCAGGATTTACTTACCCTTTTATTCTCTGCCCAGAGGTCTTGAGCAGGATGCTCTGCTGATGCCAGAACTAACAAGCGTCGCTGGGTCTCTACTGCCTTAGAGCAATGTCGAGGATTTCGGGGGTCTTTTCTTTCTCTTCTTTCTGTCCAAGCAAATCCTGCCTGATAAACACGGATCCATTTGCTGTTTAGCAGTGGGTTTGCTAGGCTTGACAAAGGTTATTGCAATAATTGATGTTCCTCTTCTAATAATTAATGTTAATGAGTCCACTAAACAGTAAACAAGACAACAAAGGACTGTTAATGAGACAGCCTTTACTCATTTGTTTAATCTTTTAGTAAGATAATGGGCGATAAATATAACGCTATTCAGCCATCTTCAAGCCCTTAATGTGTGGAGAGTGTTTTAAAAAGAGATTTGAGCTGGTTTTTTACACTTGCATTTAGTAAATTCAGCTGACTGGGTGGTAGGTGGGGCGCCTGAAAGAGTTGCGAGACCTATATAATTAAGCGCCTTGACATTCTGCTGCTGAAGGACATTGGCGGATATCCAAATACTGTGTTCTGCTCTCAAACCATTTAATTGAAACCGTACAAGGGGGGCGGGGGGGCAAAAGAGAGGGAGATCTTGGCAAAAACCTTATGTGTGGTTTTTCACTATTGGATTGACCAGACGGGGCAACAAAGCTGATAAAACAGGATTAACAAAATTGCATTGTTGGATATTATACGCTGTGTGACATGTACTACAGCAAAGGAATTTGGCAGGATTAACCTGCAGAGGATAAAGATGTACCAGACAAGGGGGCTGAATTAATAGACTGCTGTGACCAAAGCAAGGAAATCTATTTGCATGGGATATTAAGGGCCGTAATAACCTTGCGGGGTGGGGTTGCAGTTGATGTCCCAAGTCCTGTGCTGATCCCGTGCCCGAGTCCTGCTCACCACTCGGAAACTCGGCATGCAAAAACCAGCTTGTTGGCATGGTTTCTTGTCATGCTTTCCTGTTTCTAAATATGAAAAAAAATGCTAATTCCTAGGCAGGATATCTGTGTTACCGGGGTTTTTCATGTTGGGTTTTTTTTTCCCCAAACTGAGAAGTTTATTTCCTATTTATAGGAGATGAGATCCTTTAGGTAAGACAGTAGTACCATCCTAATGTAAATATTTGTTTCTGGTGGTTTTCCTCAGGGTTTCTAGGCCCAGCCGGCCAGCCAGCATGGGAGAATGCAGTTCCCTAGCTGGTGGTTACTCAGCTGTTTAGGAGATTGTACACTTACATATGCATAATCTAACTGAAATAGTAAGAAAGCTTTCGGAACACATAGCGCTAAAGAACATGAAACCTATTGCCAATAGACGAGTGAATCAAATCATACTAAGTAAAATGGGAGAATATAAAAATTTCAGCTGAGGTGTACTCTAAGACTATGTTGGACTATTTGACCGAGGGGGTAAAGAAGCAGAAAACCAGCCTCCATCTCTGGTGCATTAAGGGGAGAGAAAGTCTTAGATTAAGTGTTCATTTCTCACTTGTACAACATATAATACTGTTTTTATTTGAAAAGGCTTTTAAATTATCTTCTTTGGGGAGTGAGCAATGCGTATACAGTAGCCTGGGTTTTTTTAAGTAGTCTGATGTACTTCAGTGCAGATCGCATGAAAGGTTTCAGAAGGATTTAAACAACCTTGAAAAAAGGCTCGTATCATTTGTTTTCCTTTTCCCACCCACAGTACCAGCGGCAGACTTTAGTGTTCCCAGGGAACAGAGAACGTACAGAAAGTATTTGGCATCAGTGTGTGTGTGACACAACGTGCTTCATCAAGTGTGCTCAGTGCCACCGCACGCGGTGAAAGATCTGCTCAGGGGAGACAATTCACCTTCATCCAGCATTATCGTGTAACCATTGATCAGCACCAGCCACAACACAAGTTCAGCTTTCAGGCTCTTCCTTTCAGTGTTGAAGGCTGAATAATAGATATGCATAAAATATAAATACTTTGAGGGTTTTTTACAGCGTATTAAAATTCCAGAAACTGCTCTTTAAATAACGGATCTGTTAGTACAACATGACTGAGACTTTACAAGTATGCACACATGCATGGGTGTCAAGAAATTCAGTTCCATTTCCAACAGCGACCAAATTGTGTAACCTGTCTCTCTGGGATATCCTCTGTTAGTGCATGTGTTAATCGCTCCTCTGCCCAGGGACAATATGTGACCACATGTCCCTTCTCTGCAGGGACAAGACAATGCACAAAATGTCCTTTGGATTAAATTGGGTGGAGGGGACATTCCCTTTGTCAGCAAGGTTGGATGTTTTGCCTCCACATCTAACCCATTTCAAGAGAACCATTAAAAACCTACAGGAGTTTTGCTAGGCTTCACATCACTTTCTTTCTGTCCAGATTCCTTAAGGACTCCTGCAGTGGGTCCTTGTCCCAAGGATAGTCCTGAGCTGATTCACAGAAATTCTTTCTTTTGGGGTTTGGTTGCTGAGGAAAGTCTGTATTTCACAGGATGAAGTTTATTATTTGTTTGGTTTTTGTGTGTGCCTAGATAAATGAGCCCAATAAGAAATTGTTGGTAACCCCTTAAGAATGACCTGAGTATTTCAAGCAAGTCATTGTACCACCATGCAGCATTTTGAGAGGAATCGGGGAGAAGCCTGTGTTCATTTCCACATTTTTTTTGTCTGCCTGAGAAAGCTGCAGGACCAGCTGGACCTGTGCTCTCCCCAGGGCCATTGCTGTAGTGCTGCAGCATTGCAACAGGGAACTCCTGCACTGCTGAGACAGGCTGTGTGCAGGCTGCCATGGTCGGTGTGCTCACCAGCGCCAGCCCTGTGCAGGCGAGGGAGATTTCTTTTTCCCTTGAGCAGTATGAAAGCCCCACAATCTGTAACTCCCTGTGTGGCTTTAAAAGAAGATCAGCTTTCCTGGTCAGCAGTGGGTTGTGTCCCTCAGCTTCTGCGAGCTCCTGAGGGATGGGTAGGGGAATGAAGAGCTGCAGACTAGGACATTCATGGGTCCCAGCAGACTTCTGTGGGGTGGGGGTGCCTTCCTGAATGCCAACACACTGGGGCAACCTCTGGGAATGGACCACGCTCATGCTGGTGTCTCACCCATCTTGGAGGAGTGGACAGGGTGCAGGCATGAAGAGTAATGGTAGCATTGTGCTCAGGAAGCCACGCAGTCCCTCGGGCACCGCTCTCCTTCTGACAACATCCTGGGGTCTGTGAAAAAGCAGCCTGTTTCTCCCGTGTCTCTGAGGGCTTGGTTGAGCTTCTAGGTTGCTTTCCCTGCCTGCAATCCTCCATGCCTCCTAAGATGAGTGCAGGAATTGAATAGCAGGAGCACAGCTGTATGCGTTACCAGTATCATCCTGCAGTGCCCACCTCTACAAAGCAGTAGATCTTGAGAGCAGCACTGATTTGCCACTTTTATTTCTTTTTTTTTTCTTCCTTGGAGAGACACACCCATCACACTTTCATATTTTCAACAGGTAGGGGTATATAACCCACGGGATCAATGGATAACCCTGTCACTTTGCTTTCCAGCTTGCAGCGGCGTGGAAGATGGACCCTGGAAGAGGACAGAGCATGGAGGAGCCCAGCTGGGTGCTCTCTCAGGTGCTGTGCAGCAGCTGGTGTTGTGAATCAGGCCGTCACCAGTTGGAGAACGGCTACTTCACAACACCAGGGTCGCACCACACCACACTTCGACCGCCGGCTGGAGAGGAGTGGAGGTTCCCATGGGCAGGCGGGGTACATGGAGCGTCTCCTGGATGCCTCCGCCCAAGCCCAGAGCTCCAAAGGTAATCAGGTGCTCAACTCCTATTTAGGCACCAGCCTCCCACTGAAGTCTGAAATAGAAGTTAGGCCCCTAAATATCTCTGTGGGTCCGGCCCCGAGACTCCGCCTTGCTGTGCAGTGCAGAGCAGTGCTTCTGCAGGCACAGGGCAGCACTGTCAGCCACGCGGTGCTGCCTGTTTGCATGCTATGTGAATGGTAAGGAACAAGTAACTTTTATTAAGCAGTTGTGCCTGTGGTCCTTGCCCGTGACTAGCCCTGATCCCTTGCCTATCTAGACACCTGATCACGTGTTCTTTGTAAGAGGTGCTGTATATACAAGGAAAAAGCCACACTCTTTGGAAATGACACTAAAACAGTCCAAGGTGTGTCATAATGAATGAAAAAGCACCAGAAATAAACAGCACGTTTGTCCAGAAGTGATATCAACAGCTGCTGTCCTTAAAATAGAGAAAATGTTTGATTTTGCATTTCTTAAACAACCCCCCATAAATCATTAGGCATAGAGGGACGGTGAAGCACACTCAAACCCACCCTGTCCAGAGTGGCCCTGTAACATGTGCTATGCTTTTCAGGTCTGAAATGCAGGCTTTTCCCTGCCTTCTCTCTTGCACCACAACACCAGCATGATGTTAGTTCGAGGGGAGCGGGTTAAAGAGGAGCACTTCCCACCCAAAAGCAGGTTGTGTTCATGGAGGTCAGCACAAAGCTGTAGTCCCTTAAGTCAAACTGTTCAATTTTGATGTCTGAAAGCAGCCACCTGCTCTTGGAATTGGGATGGGGTTTTCTTTGGTGGATTTTCCCTTCCTCCCACCCCCCAAGATAGACTGGCTATATGCTCTTAGGTGTTGGCTGGCTGTTCTCTTGTATGATATAAAACACTGGATATGTCTAAAGCAAAGTGGATAAATGCAGAGAGCAAACAATTAAGGTAACAGAGACCTGACTAAGGATTTTTTGAAAGTTTTCTTTGTTATCCTAACTCATCTGATTGAAGCCGGCAGTAAAAATTACTTAAATCGCACCCTGGATGTATGATTGCTGGCAGAGAGAGAGATGTAGGGGAGAGTCAGGATATACACAAGATCAGAAATAGCATGGGCCAGCCTGGAAGTGCACGTGAAAGGAGACAAAGGTGGCTATATTAGACACATCCTAATATTTCTGTTAGGTGGGCTTCCTACAGAAGTAACCCTGAATTCCCTTTGTAGCAAAAAGTCCACAACTAACACTGTGAACAACATAAAAGATGTACAGGAGGCTCACTCATACATCAGGAGAGAGCAATCTATCGATGCAGGCTAGCATTGGCTTTTCTTGTTCATTAGAGGAAAAACAAGACTGTGTTTCTAATTCAGGTACTATGGCAAGGAGGAGTATGAATTTGTCAACCTGACATGCAAAAAATCTTTTTTATTAAATTTATACTCTGCTAACACAAACCATGTGCTCTGTGTGGTAGTCTCATTGTTTACTATAACCTTGCTTTAAAGCTTGATAAAGCTTTCACACTAGGGTTTGTTTCATGGGGTAAAATACACAATTCTTTAGAAACAGGAGGCAACAATGAAATAGCTCCAGTAAACCCACACACACACACGTGGATTTACATGAGCAGCTATTCATATATAGAACTAAACATCTTTTCATCTTCTGTTGTGAACCAGAAACCCGTTTGACCTATTCAGCTTCCGTCAGTAAATACACATAACATTTGAAGTAGGTTAATGCTTAATATCCGCTGGTGGGTGACCTGATAGACTATCTCCATAATTCTCTACGTACGATATGTGGAGATGGGTCATTTTCAATTCCCTTCGCTAAAGAATTTCTCAGACTTCAGAGGTACCTTTGGGGCATTTATTGTACTCCCTGTTTCTACCTTGAATCTATCACACTTCACGCTCTTCTAAAGTGACTTCTAGCAAATTAATGCGTGTCATAATGTAGCACTGCTGCTGAAAATCAAGCACTCCTTGTCATTAAGAAGCCTGATCCTGTTGTCTCGTGGGGTAGATCACAGGCTGAATAGCCGACTGTCAGCTTCAGGTCATGCAAGCAATTTCTGTTTGCTCCCTTCAGCAGTGAGAAGTACTTGATGTTAGCACATGCTGCAGTGAGTGGTGAATGCACAAAATAAATAGTTCAGTATGGGTTTTAAATTTGTGTGAGTGTTCTTCTTAAATAAGCGCCTACAGTTCATGTTCACGTCAACCCCAGTTCTGGCTGCTCAGCTGGGAATACAGGGGCTCACTGGGTGTATTGGTAGCCCCCAAAACAGGAGGCCCTTGCAGTCTGTGGCTACGCCCCGAAAGCTTTCAGGTGCTTTTCAGATCCTTCCTCCTACTTGCATACTATTATCAAAAATTGTAGTCTATCCCCCCAAAATACCTCATTACACAGAATCACAGAATTCTAGGGGTTGGAAGGGACCTCGAAAGATCATCCAGTCCAACCCCCCTGCCAGAGCAGGGTCACCTAGAGTCCACCACACAGGAACGCATCCAGACGGGTCTTGAATGTCTCCAGCGAATTAGAATTGTTGAAAAGCCTACTTTTATAATCTTAATAAAACACCGTGCTCAGTGGTGGGGGGAAAAAAGAGCAAAGTCTATCAGACTGAAATGCTGGGCCATAATCTTTTGTGAGATTTTTTATTTTTATTTTTAAGGAGTTGTTATTCTGAAAGTGCTTTTTATATTTAAGCAAATAATACTTCATTTCACTCTTGAACCCTTTAAAATCTAAATCTGGTGGATTTATTTTCTCAGTGCATCCACTTAGTACTATGGCTGTTCTTCAATGACTTCAAATGGCTGTCTTTGTTTCCTTCCTGGGCATGCCAGCAGTGCATGTAGCACTTCAGAGAGCAGCATCCTTATAAATTTTGTTCTCTTTTCCCTGCATGCAAAAGCCACACTGACAAGCACAGTGGGGCTCAGCATCTCTCACTTTCTGTGTTCGCACGCACACTGCTTTGTTATCGTGGGGTTCCTCCTGAAAGGTGCCATTAACAGATTTCCCTTTTGTCTTTCATTGAATTGGTCTTCCTCTTTTGTAAACAACTAATATGAAATTAAAATTGTATTTCAGGCAGCATTACAAAGCAGAGAGTAGGTGGGACTGAATTTTTGATACCCACACACCTGAGTCAGGTTTTATTTCACTGCTATAAAAGCATCTCAATAGGAGGGAGAAAATATAGAGACAGTCCTCGGGCATCTTAACACAGTGAGCAAGGGGTGACACTAAGGAGGAAGAAAAGGGGTTTGTTCACAGCTAGCGATTTAAAAACCAAAGTAGGATTTTGATAGGAAGGCTGACTAGATTAAATAACGTATTAAACTCCCATCTATTTATTCTGTGCTTTCTACTTCAACACCATTTCTGTGGGACTTGTGCTTTATCCAGCACGTGGCAAAAAGGTCGCTGGTGGCAAAGAAATCAGGAAAACAAAAAAAAGGCAAAACAAACACAAAGGAGTTGGGAGGAAAGAGGGGTGGCATCCATGCAGCAGATGTGGAGACCAAAACCATGAGCCAAAGAGCAAGTGCTGCTCAGCTGATGGCACCGAGTGGACATTATCTGAGTGTGGGTGAAGCACCTGTGAAATGCAGGTCTTTGGCAGTGGAGATGTCCTGCTACTTCAGCACTTCATTTCCATAGCCCTGTATGCATTGCTCTGATTGCTCTGCAGCATAGCGTGCCTGGTGATGTCCAGCTTGGTCACCCTGTAGTAAATGACTGGCATCAATAGGTCACAAATACAATTATATATATTACACATGTATTTTTTAAAAACTGAATCCTTCCAGTATATAATCAGGCCTCAAGCATGCACATAAAAGGGGCTGAAACATCCCCATTGTGCAATGAAGCAGCACCACGAAGCATAAAAAACACCAAGGCTAAATACCATTTCACTCAAAGGCTGATATACACAACAGAAGAGAGCAAGCAGTCTTTGAAGATCACATAAACTACTCAGAGTAAGTTTTGTAACCCATCTTCTAAGAAGATTGTCCCTGCTTAAAAGACAAAGCAACGGAGACTTGGCTGTGTCATACTCCTTGTCTTTATGTATATAGGATATTCCAAAAATTATGGTACTTCTCTGACAAACAGTTGTCTCTGTGCTCTAACAAGACTAACTACATGTGCCTCAATAAATGAGTTTTGGTGTTGCATTTGATTAGACCTAGTCCTCCAACTATGCATTAGCAGGAAAGAGCTGCCCACACACACACACTTAATGCACACAGCTCTCACTGCCACAGAGACCGTTTTGAAAAAGATGTACAAAACAGCCCAGCCAGCCACTCCAATGCCTGCTGCAAGCCAGGAAAACTCCTCTGCTCCCCGGGGAACACGGGCACTGTGCTGCGTACTGGGAGGCAGGCCATGTGGGCTGGCACTTACCCCAACTCTGGAGACACGTTGCAGAAGATTCTTGGAGAAGAAAAATCCCTGAATGCCCTGAGAACATAGCAAGGTGTTTCCAGGGGAAGCACTCCTGCTCTCCATAACCTCCCCCTTCACTAGGCTTCAATATATCTAGATTATTTTTTTATTGTTCCAAATAAACTTTTGTTGTTGTTCTACCTTAGGGACCTTCAGAGAGACCCATAACAATGGCAGCATCTCCCACGTCAGCTGCAGTGTGTGGTAACTCTCTGGTGAAAAGCAGCAGCCCTTTTCCTCCAGGAACGGTTTTTGATCTCTTCCCACTTTCAGCTAGTCTAAACACAAAAGTACTGAATTGCATTCTGGTGGCTGTGTTGCTGAAAAAGCCCTTCTAGTTTTATTACTTGAATTAAAAGCATACTGTCTGCAAGCCTTGGATTCAAAATGGCAATGTCTTGGCTGCTTAATGACAAGGGAAGGGAAGCGGAGCTGGTGACTGCTCGGAACTGCGTGTGCCTAGGGAACAGCATCATTCATCCTGTCATGGAGGAGAAGTGTCTGCTGTCAGGGAAAAGTAACCCAGAAATCCCTGCCCCAGCGACGTGGCAGTGAGGGTGCAGGCAGCTGCCTGCAGTGGGAGGTGGTGCATGCCCTGGCACTGAGATGAGAGTAACCCCAGGGCCAGGTCAGCTGAAATGAGCTTTCCGTGCTCTGAACTGCAACAGGCAGCTCAGTTGTGGGCAGGTTTGCATGGAGTTGTCTTGGTTTTTCCCAGTGAAAGAAAGGCCACCTAGTTGGGGGGTGTTTTTTGCCTTTCTAAACAAAGTTGTTATATTTGTGCTGGGGAAAGGGGAGATGTTCACCAGAAAGCCTCCCTGTCCCTGCTGGGACAAGTGAGCACATTTCCAGAAGCCAAATGCCATTAACACAAGATGCCTCCAGCATGGTGCAGCCAAGTCCCCCACTCAGCCCCTGCCCTTGGCTGCCTGCGTCCCACACACATCACAAATTCAGGCACCTTCACCAGGGCTGCAGCTTCATTCACAGGAGCTAAAGACTTACTCCCTCAAAGCTAAGCCACAGAAAAATACCACATTGCAAAATACAGATGTTTCACAGTGATTGAAACACTCAGTGACCAAGAAAACCCTCACACGAGCTTTCTTTTTTAATAAAGCAAACTGCACTGCCTTGTCATGTGAATTAATATCCCCACAGCATGGCTTTGTGTATTTATTCCTTGCTGATGTTGCTTTTGATCGCTACTAGATGAAAATGAAATCTCAGATGCTTCAGGGCTGCTGTTAGGATAGATTCAATGAGATGAAAACACATTTCAGGAAATACCACTGAAGCCAGTTTTTGTTTTAATTTCCGGGGACACGCAGGGCTCCAATTCCCCGGACACAGGAGGAATTGCAGTCAAATAAAGTCTCTTTCTTCACAGTTTTTTTGAAGATGATGTGATCCTTGAGCACAGACATGGCCAGGACCACAGCCAGGGCTGTAGCACCCCAGCACACTGCATGCTGGTCCCATAGCATGCTGGTCCCCATCTGTTCGTTAATCTGCCCCATCAGTCCTGTCTCGAGGTTACTCAAAACCTCTCTTTGGTGACTGACTTTCTGCCTGGCTCGGCCTTGCAGGCAGGTCCCCAGCTGAAGGCATCTTCCCTTGCTTGGGGAGCATGGAGAGCTTATCCCTGGCTAAGGTCCTCTTCTCACTCTAATATGGGATAACCTCCTTTCTCAAGTTCATATCCCCACATCCCCATCTGGGAGGTGTACCTGGCTGGGGAGGTGGTATGAACATCAAATAGGGCATGAGTTGCTCCTGTTACTCAACACTTGTTATTACACAACCTGCCTAAGGCAAATAGTGCCAGACCAGGTGATTTATTCTGTGTAAATCACTGCTTTTCACAATCTGCTTGGTACAAACCTGACATCAATCAGTTTAACCTACATCTGAAGAGTCAGGTCTCTTCTCCTAATTTAAGCACATGAGTGGAACCCACTGAATCTCCTAGTTAGATCTGGTCAGGAAAAAATTTAGTTTTTCCCATATGTTCATAGAAGGAAAAATCCATACTTGGAAACAGTTTAATTGAAAGAGTCAGGCACACCATTACTGAACATAACCCAGATGAACAGCGACAAACTCCAGGATTTTCTCAGAGGAAAAAAAATCCAAACCACTTAAAAATTATTTTTTTCCTATGAATATTAGCCTTAAGTGGGGGAGAGCAAAACTTCTGCCCACACCAGCTTCCCCCCACAGCACAGTGACAAGGGTCTGGGTGCCCTTGGTGTCTCCTGCAAGGGTGTAGCATGGTCAGGCACAGCTCTCTCCTCCTGCCACCCCTGTTGTGCCAAGGGGGCTTAAAAGGCCAAGAAATTCAGTCCTTTTCAGATTTTCTTTCAGCATTTCCCCAGCCTGCTCTGTATAGGCATCGGACATAACACAGTAGGGTTATGACACAGAGCAGGGTTTTCTAAACTCGTATGAGTAATAATAAAAAGCCTCAATCATCCCCATCTGAGTGTCTCACAGAAATGGATTTAAAGACTTCATGGTCCACAGACAGGGACAGAGCCTACAAAGAGGCTGACAAAATCCCTCCACCCCGCTGCAAGACAAGGAGACCTCTGATGTTCTACAGCCCAAAACTGAGTCTCAACCACCCACAGCGGCATTTTGGTCCAGTTTTGATCTTGATGTCATCACCTCTCCAAAGACTTCCAGATTAGAGAAGTGAGCACATTAAGTTTGCTGCCACATCAGCCTAAAAACTTCATAGCAAGGAAACAGACCTTGGACCTGATGTTCTTAGCAAGACCAAATGAAACCCTCCACCATGTGTGAGGCTTGTCAGGGCCACATTTCTATGCACAGTCCAGCATCAGTCATCTGCAGTATGAATATACTTATGCATATAACTGGTGAAGTGATTCAGGAATTAAGGAATAAAAAAACACTTGTACCTTCCTCCTGTCCAACACTGTAGACTGGGAGAGGAAGATATAGCTGAGAAGAGTCCCAGTGCCTTTGGGAAGCAAAATAAGTTAGAACGTGTTCGTTTTAATTACCCTGAGAAAGCACAGCAGCCTGGGTGAGTCTCCTGCTATCTCAGGCAGGGTGTTGTTTCAGCATAGAAAAATAACAGCAGAACAAATACCAACCCAAATGGGAGTTTCTGAAACTCTCCATCAAGTCTTCCCTCTTTCCCCAGATAACCTGAGCTCTCTTATATGGCCACAACACAGCAATTACACCTTTGTTTAGAGTAGAAGATGCTGAAATGGAAGCTCGAGGGGGGGATACCCTTCCAGATTGAAATCAGAACAAATCACTTTTTGCATATTAATAAGGCTCCTGATTGAAAGTGTTCTAGCTGTTCACGGAGGAATATCAACAGTAGATGCTGCTAATTTAAGCCTGGCTAATTAAAAGCAAAAAGGAAAAAATTGCTCCCCTAGAAACAGCCGCATGCGAGACACACTCACCCAGCACATTTCATCAAGCTCTGCTTATTATATCTGGGTTTAGGGAAACAATCCCATGGCTTTTTTTATCTCCTGTTGGGTGGAGTTTTCCCACTGTGTGTTGCCTCCTGCACCCTGCCCCTCTGCGGAGCTGACAGCAGTGACCAGTGGGACCTGCAGGGACCTCGGTGGCTGCAACCCATTTGGGGCTGCATCAAGGCCTCACCAATGGCACAGGGCATCAGGGGTGGCTGGCCTGGGACTGTCCCTGCAGCAGAGCCTGTAAGGATTGACAGCTGGCAGAGTGCCATCGGGAACTTGTCGCAGGTGTGCTCTGACCCTTGCCCAGCTCACTGGTAAAAACTGTGCCAGCCCCAGAACTGGCCCCCTAACAACCAAACCACATCTCACCATTTCAGCTACAAGGATACTACGGGATATTGTGGCAAAAACCTTGTTAAAGAACAGAAAAATTACATCCACTGCCACCCCCTGGCCACCAAGGCTGTCATCTCATCTTGCTGCAGAAAGCAATCTGGTCGGACACAATCCTGCTTCCCCCTATGCACTCACTGATTACACATCAGTAATTTCATTTGACAATGGCAAGCACAGATGATGTGAAAACTCAAGGAAAAAAATAATGCCGGCAAAGTGTAGGAGGAAGGAGGGCTGTACCCTTGGCTGCAGAGCACTGGCAGTGTCCAGCGGGAGTCAGGAGCGTGGGTGGCAGCAAGATGCCACTTTTCCTGAGCAGCAGTTTTGAAGCAGAGCTATTGTAGGAAAAGCTGTGGATGGGTTCTCAAACAGCCACTGGGAGCTTTGCATAAACAGCTCAGAGGCGCAGGGCTCGGACAGTGCGGCTGCTTGTGTTCACCAGTTCGAAAGGGATGAGGGGAAAAGAGTCGTGTCTGTAACCATCAGTCCTGTGCAGAATGAGAGTACCTGCTGTTGGGCAGTGCCCATCCAAGGCTGCTCTGTGAGGCAGCAGCCAGCCAGACCCATTTTCTCACTACCCCTTCCTTCGGCAAGCATCCCTCTTCTCCCTCTGCTGGGTCTGGGCTCTGCAGCCTGAGCAGGGAGGAGAAATGTCTCCACAAATCTGCTGTCAATCAGCACATTCTCACTGAAATGGGAAACGGAGCTTTGTTCTCCTTCTTTTTATTTTATTTTTTATTTTATTTTTTTTATTTTATGGTTATTTATTGTTCTTCTTTAAACTGGCATCCCAAGGGCTCCTGTATGACAAAATGTAATAGTATTAGTCACTGTTTTACATATTAGGGAACATAACATTTAGCACTCATAACAATTTCTATCTTCAAAGTGCCACACAAACATTAAAAATACACTGTATTTTTCCCTTTTTTTTTTCAGTGATAGCTTGTTCTTGCCTGAAGCTGTACAACTTCTCTTTATATTATCCCTCATGAGAAATGGGGCTTTTCTGCCACCACCTCTCATGCCAGAGGATGCCAGTTTCCTGGCCGCTCACTCTGAGCAGCTCTGAACAAAAGAGACTTCCCTAGCTCCCCCTCTTCCCCATCCATCTGCAGTTCCCATGCAGATACCATATTCCTGGCTGCTGAAGTCCAAATCCAGCATTAGACAGCATCAGCAATGGTCAATCAATCCTTCCTTCACCAGTTTGTCCCATTACCTGTAGGAGAAAAACTACAAGATGTTATATTTCTTTCTTTTTCCCCACTGACGCTTTGCTCATGCTGCCAATAAGCTCATTCTCTGTACAGGACTGGAGACATGTGTTGTAACCCACCTCATGGCCCCGTGGTTTGAGTCATGACAATGACCCAGGTGACTTGCAACAGGCACGTTTGAACGGTGGTGATCTGCAGAGCTCATGGAGGTAATGGTGAGGCTGTTCTGTACCGTTTTGGGATCAAAAGAACCCTGTCTAGTAAATCTGTACCCTGAGAGGAATGCTGGATGCATCTCAGGGAAAAGTAGTACTTATGACATGTATGTGGGAATGTCCAACTTGTGATGTATTTGCGTAACTTTCAATTGTATATTTGTTAGACCAGAAGAAATACAATATATATACTCAGTGACATAACGTTTTACATGCTCTGACATATGACTTCCTGGTCCCATACAGCAGCATATGAAAATCCGTTAAGAGTTTAAAACCTGCTCTCTTAACATCAGTGATTTTTCCACCTGCAAGAGTCTGAAGCTTTTGCAGGATCTATGAAGCTCCTCCAAGTGTCCTGCAAAAGAAGACTAAGATAAACAAGCTTGCCTGTTATTCAGTACATACCTGCATATATTACATTTCCAAAGGGCTCTGCACCTCTGCTGGAAAACATTTGGGATTCCCATATCAAAAAACACCTCTTAATGTTATGTCTCAAGAAACACTTTTCGATCCTTTGCGTAACAGATCTTGCCTTCAATTTTACTGCATTTAGACAATTGAAAAAGGAGGATTAAAAATACTGTCGGAAACATCACATAGGCTGTGTATTCATTCCCCAACTGTGATTTGTAGTGTGATGATTTCTCAAGAAATATCTTAGCTTGGCATGTGTATTCCTTGAAAAGAATGACATGGGCTGGATGGGATCTCTCTTGGGTCATCTAGCCCATTGCCCAGTAGTCATGGCTATGCTATGACATTGGTCGTATTTAAAGGTCTTCAGTGAAAGAAAAGCAATGAAAAGTCTATCATGGTATGTATGTCACACACGCTAGACTTGACAAACAGAAAATCCTAAATCTAAGAACAATGAAGCATATAAATATGCCAATTCAGGAGTCATAACAATCCACAGTTTCCACAAATTGCACATATTTTTCTTCCACCAGCCCCAGCCTTACACGCCTCATGCATTTTAATGCACACTTGCAATGCAAATGAGTTTCCAATAACTCCTGTTTGTCAGCTGAACAAAACCCAAAAGTCTCAACCAGAAAAAGTTTCTCCAGACTCAACAGGCTATCAGCTGCTCTTCTGGCCTCAGCCTCTACAGACGAGTCAGTGCCCGAGCTTTGGGAAAGAGAGGGTTGGAAAACTGGCCCTCAAGCATGCTGCTTTGGGAGGGAGGAAAAACTCACAGCTGGGAGTTTGTTCTCTGAAATTAAATTCCCTGCCTATGCACAATTGCCAGGTAAAATGAATTCTGGAGCTCACTTTAAAAGAGGAATAAAATGTGCTGCCTCTCGAACCACCACTGAAGCACCCGCAGTTTCTACAGTGCTCAACGGCAAGCTATAGACATCTCAGTCAAGCAGGAACCAGGGACCAGTGTTCACAGAATCACAGA
>VZRW01013727.1:10653-64246 GCA_013398125.1 Aegotheles bennettii | reverse complement strand
ATTCTGTGATTCTGTGTGAGATGATTTCAGTGTTTGGGTTTGAATGGCGTTGATTTTCATATTAAGCAAAAATCTGCTTTGGGAGAATATTCCTATAGCCTGATAGAATCAAACCTGTGCATGAGAGGTGGGCTGGGGAAATTTCACTTCTTGAACCAAGACTACTTGAAAGTTTGTGAATCTGGACCAGAACATAACATCTCTTTTAAGTGACTATTGACATGATTATTTTTGTGCTATACTAATGAGCCATACAAGGAGAACAGGATCTCTGATTCAGTTTGAGATTCTCCAGCTTATGATAAGGAATAAAAACAGTATAAGACTTTACAGGAAGGGAGTGGATGATGTTTAAACATTGCTCCATCCTTCCTAGAGAGGCTGCATAAACTTAAGTGGTGATGGAAATGACAGCTGGGATTGAGACAGGTCAGCTCTGTGAACACTTTCACAATATCCCCATTGCTGTGGCACTGTACGATGGGGAAGGGCTGCTGCTGGGGAGAGTGCATTTCAAAATGAGTTGTTCTGTGCAGCAAGACCAAGTGAGGACATTCTTTGGAGAGCCTGTAAGAGCCCGCTGTTCCCCAAAAATCTCTTTCCTCTGGAAAGGCAAGGCAGCCAAACTGTGGTTTAAAGCTCTCGGTCTGGATATCTTCCTGCTTTGTGTAAGATGTGTGGTAGGCAGTATTGCAGTCTGCACTGTTTCATCCCTGAATGTGTGCTGAAATCCTTCTCCTTCCTGTAACATTTTCCATCCTTGATGATTCCGGGGGAGCTGATTACGGATGGGTTGCAGTGGTAGAAGGGACAATACGCAGAGAAGAACTGTAATAATTTCCCACAGGGAAGAAATTCTTTCTATGCTGTGACAAGTCAAATAACAATGATGTTAATGGTGGAGCAAATTTATATTTGCAGACCTTCCCATGTCTGGTTATGAGCTGCGTTAAAGAAATAATGAGTAAAAGGGTCTCTGGTTCCCTGGGCAGGTGGATGTGGGGCTGAGCTGCTTCCATCACCGCTGTGATTTTTTTTTTTCTCAGCTGTGGAACATCTTGAAACGTTTCCCTTTTTGTAGGGGAACTTTTCATCTTTGAGAGCTTGAGGGAAGTTCCTTCAGCTGTTCTTGAATTAATTACAGCAAATCAGCTACAAACAGTGTACCCAAGGGAGTACCCCAGTGCAACCTCTCCTTTGCCTTCCCAATGCTTCAGGTACTTTATTTTTTTTATTTTCCTGAACTGATCACAAATAAATTGTTTTCCTGGGCTTTAGAGCAGCATTGCCTTCTAGAAACGTCGTGAACCAACTTGGGAGATGTTGCCATGTTCTAGATCTGCAGTCATGGAAAGCAACAGCATTAGAAAAAAAAATATCAGCAAAAGAGATACATTTTTCATTTGAAATTATACCCAGCTTTCCTAAGAAAGCAAATTAAATTGCACTTAACCAAAGAATACAGATAACAGTATTAAGCACAATAGAACATTTTAATTACTAAGAAAAACAAATGTACACGTCTGTAACTGTAATTACAGGAGCGCTGGGGTTGCTGTGCATTAGTGTGACTGCTATGTCTGCAGCACTGTAATTGGTGTCATTCATCACTCGTTTCAGGGGTGACATGATGGTTTCTGTGAAGCTGTAGGAGAAGACAGGGGTTCAGTGCATAGATGCAGGCTGTTTGACAGGACGTCTGACCACTGATGGAGCGTGGCTGTCGTTTGTCTTCATCATAGCCCAGCTCAGAGTTAGTTGGGCTCTGGGTAACTGTGCTGGGTGCCTGTGAGCTCCCAGGGGTAGCTCTCAGGGTGTTTGCTGGTGCCTTCGTAGATGTCCTGCTGGTAATAACTCCATCTTGAGTTATGCTGAGGAGACAAAGCAATGTGGTCTTTGACAAAGGGAGGTAATGGTGCCCCTGTACTCGGCACTCGTGAGACCGCACCTTGAGCGCTGCGTACAGTTCTGGGCATCACAGGATGGGAAGGACATTGAGGTACTGGAGTGAGTCCAGAGAAGGGCAACGAGGCTGGTGAGAGGTCTGGAAAACAAACCTTATGGAGACCAGCTGAGGGAACTGGGGTTATTGAGCCTGGAGAAGAGGAGACTGAGAGGAGACCTTATTGCCCTCCACAACTACCTAAAGGGAGGTTGTAGTGAGGCTGGTGCTGGTCTCTTCTCCCCAATTGCTGATGACAGGACAAGAGGAAATGGCCTCAAGTTCCATCAGGGGAAGTTTAGGTTGGAGATTAGGAAGAAGTTCTTTCCTGAGAGGGTGGTTGGGCACTGGAATGGGCTGCCCAGGGAGGTGGTGGAGTCCCCGTCCCTGGGGGTGTTCAACAAACGGGTTGATGAGGCACTTGAGGCCATGGTCTAATGGTCCAATGGTTAGGAATCTGATGGGCTAAAGGTTGGACTTGATGACGCTGGAGGTCCCCTTCCAACCATAATGATTCTATGAAAGCAAGGACCACGGGGTGCAGCAGGTGACTAAGAGGGAAGCCTACAGGAATGAATGGGAAGAACCTAAACATATTTCCCAGCTCTGGTCATTGCACCGTTTTCTCCTCTGGCTTCAGAACACTCAGTAACAGTAATACAGTCCTCAAATATGGAAAAGGCTGCTGTGAGAAGAAAAGAAGCCATCGGTTCTTCATGCCTCTTGTGATAGAGGAAGAGTAATGATCTCAAAAATTCAGAGCAGGGAAGAGTTGGTTAAAAAATGAGGGAACACTCTAATATTAGGGTAGTTCAGTACTGGAATAAATTCCCTACAGAGACCGTGAAAAGTTCTTCCCTGGAAGTCTCAGGACAGTATCTGAGGAAACCTTTGTGGGAAGCACCATGGTGCTTGATATCTCTTTGGACCAGGTGAACAGACCCCATCATCTCTGGCCATCTCCTCCCGTCTGATTCCTGTGCCTCCAGGGTTGGCAAACCTTGATGTCTAGGGGCTATGTGGAAGACATCCTGGAGATTGCCTGGCAAATCCCTCCTGAGCAAGCAACGCAACTGGTGCAAAGGGCTCCTATGTGGTCAGTAACTTTGCACTCTTTTAGCAGGACAGCGAGGTGGTGAAAGACAAGGGAGGTTTCTTACACACTGGACCTGCTTTTCCTGCTGCGTCCTTTCAAGTACAGACGGATCAGTTCCAAAGTGGAACAACTTAGTTAGGATAGCTGCTGGTTAATAATTAATGAGCAGCCTTGGCTTGAATGCACATTCCAGAGATGCCCCTGCTGTATTTAAGAAATAAAATGCAACAGGCAGTGCTTTTTGAGGCAATTACAGCAGTCCTCATGTGGTGTTATAGTGTACTGGACTGAAGGTTGAGGGACTTTAATCACTGGAGAACTGTAAATTCACTGCCTGCTATTAGGAGATGGACTTTGAGTTGTTTTTTTTTTTTTAAAAAAAGCAAGTAAACCAGGTTGTCCTGTCAATTTACTGAGCATTATTGGCAGAAACATGATTTAACTGGCAGCCAGTGAGAAATCACTATGGAGAAGTACCAGTAAGATTTATATTGCATGAAGGATACATTATAGTTAGTGTATAACCAAGTGATGCTCAGGTACACTCGTTAGCAATGTTGTGCACAAAGTTATTGGTTGTATTTGAGGTACCCTCATATATGAAGTTCCTAGTCACAGGGGAACTGTCCTGTTAAAGTAAGTTTAAGTTTATAGAATTGTGATAATCCAGACGTGTTCTGTGCAACTGCTGAAGCAGCAACAACAAAAGCATATTTGTTTTTCCTTGGGAGCATTTTAAAAATGTCAATCAATATTTTAAATTTGATTTCTTTTTTTTTGTTTGTTTTTCTATAGGGTGATACTAGGATACCTGAGTTTTGAAGTAAACCTAAGCAGATTTCATATCCACTTAATGCAACAGATTTAGTAGTAAAAATCATTCTATTCTATTCCATTCCATTCCAAAAACTGTTCTATTTTCTATGTAGTAGAAGCATAAAGGGGCTAAGGTGATGTCTTGCACGTGATATTGCTAAACAAGCCTTATGAAGACAGGCTGAGGGAACTGGGGTTATTTAGCCTGGAGAAGAGGAGACTGAGAGGAGACCTTATTGCCCTCTACAACTACCTAAATGGAGGTTGTAGTGAGGCTGGTGTTGGTCTCTTCTCCAAAACTGCTGATGACAGGACGAGAGGAAATGGCCTCAAGTTCCATCAGGGGAAGTTTAGGTTGGAGATTAGGAAGAAGTTCTTTCCTGAGGGGGTGGTTGGGCACTGGAATGGGCTGCCCAGGGAGGTGGTGGAGTCTCCATCCCTAGGGGTACTCAACAAACGGGTTGATGAGGCACTTGAGGCCATGGTGTAATGGTCTAATGGTCAGGAATCTGATGGGATAAAGGTTGGACTTGATGACCCTGAAGGTCCCTTCCAACCATAATGGTTCTATGATTCTATGATCCTGAGGAAAACAGAGCTCTTCATTGCCATCCGAAGGGCCCTAAGGCAGAAGCAGCATTTTCTCCCCCCAGCTCATGCAGGACCGTGCCTTTGTGCACGTTTTCCAGAAGGCGATAGCAGGGAAGATGAACAAGAACAAACCTTTGCATTTGCCTTGCGTGTCTGGTGACAGACAGAGATGGGCGGCGTGGAGAGCCGCATGGACCTGGGAGAAAGGCTTCCCAGCAGCAGAGAGCAAAGGAGAGGGCTTAACTCACAGCGTAGGATTCAGCTCCTTAAGCCTCTCTTCAGTACTGGGGAATGTTTCTTGGTTATCCAGCTGGGCTGGCGATAACCCCGTTCTTCTCTTTACATGCCCCTGATTTACTTTTATTTTCACTGACTCTCAGCTTTCATTTGAAACTTCTTGACTTTCCAAAGCTCAAAGCAAGCTGCCAGCTGTCTTGGGCCATCACCCTGAGCCATGGAAATCTGAATGATTCCTTAGCCTCCAAAGAGGGAGCTCAAAGCTCGAAACCCTTTTCAGCCTCTTGGTAAAAGACATGGATTAGGGGGGATCTCGGTTTCCATCTCCCGGAGAGCTGCCAAATTCCCTTCTCGGCTCCTCCGGATCTTTTGCCACTCTTCAACATCGTGCATTAAACAACATCACTAATATTTGTCATGTGTTCCTTCTCCTTTAGGGCCTCTGTGGAGGGAGAAACATGTGCATTGCTTTGACTGGCTGTTTTAGGGTTTTTTAATCTAAATATGTGTAACTGTGCATGTTAGAAGTAGCAGGTAAGAACTCTTTACTTCCAGAAAGGGTTTATTCCAGTCTGGGGCTGATTCCAAGAAAACCTTGTTATACAGAATGACTCCATCTTTAGTGTCTGATGAGTTTATGGCTGTAGCAGCAAGTGGTGGGGCCCAGTGGGAGCAGATCTGTGGAGCAAGATGGTGCTGAGAACCTCCTGGCTGCATTTGGTGGCTTTTTTATTCTAACTCATTATGGTCTGATGCCATGGGAGAGCATCCTTTACCGGGACACCAGGGATTTTCCTGGGGCATGTCTTTCAGTTTTGCTTCATTCAGAAGAAGTCCAACCCCACGAGGTGAAGCAAAGCTCAGAAAGCAGAGAAGGTTGTGCAAAACCCCACTCCTTCTCTGAATTAAAGCTGTGGTGTGGCTGTACCCCCACAAATGCTGTGGAAAAAATGAACCCCCTTATCAATGCATGAGCCCTGTGCTAAAAGGTGGCATTGCCACTGAGAAGCTCTTCCCAGAGCATCTAGTCTTGCTATTTTATTACCCTGCAAATGAAAGAAACAGTAATACCACCACTATAAGTCTATACATCACCACGTATACTTTATATATTGCAATCTTCTTTTCTCTGCTTAACTTCTGGACACTGACCCCTCTCTGCAGCTCTTGTGAACCAATGTACGTCTTAATGTGCCTCCTGTGCAAATTATTTCTGTTAGTTCAGCATGTCTCTAATAATCAGTCTCTGTAATTTGGTTTTCTTCATTCATTGATTGCCCCAAATATGATTTTGCAACGCGAAGATCCCCTAGTCATAACTACAAAAATGACAGGCAGTACTTTTTGTAATCTCCATATTTGATGCATGAAAGAAGGCTAAATTCCTGTTTGAATAAACAACATAATAAGGTTATTGAGAATAAGACCATTACTATATAAAATTATGTCTAAGTGGCAGATATAATTAACATTGGATTGTAATTACACTAATTACAAGTCACATTAAGATACTCCAGTAATGACAAAGTGAGCACCCTATAATTGAATGGAATAAGCAGGGAAACATGCTGCTCACACTAATTACCTAAATGAGCTAATATGTCTTCAGAGTGACAGTCATGCTCAGTGTTATTACACAGGCAAGACAATTTTGTAAGTTAAAAAAATTTCTAATTTCCTTCCTTCCTTCTCTTCAGGACCCATTTCGAATCATCAGCAGCTTCAGAATTTCTCTCTTGAGCCAAAAATAGAGAGATCCCACAGTTTAGGCCTTTTCTAATTTTGTTCAGCAAAGTACAATTTTCAGGGTTACACTGTGATTTTGATGTATCCCTGCTGCTTCAAATGCAAAATTTGGTTTGTTCTGTGTTTATTGGTAGGCTCTTTTGACGAGCCAATCCACTGTGATTTTTTTTTCACTTGTCTAAATTCGAAACAAATAAAATAATGTAACTTAAGCTCAGCGTGCTCTATGGCATAAAACATACTTATTTCGTTGGCTCCAGAGTAACAAATATGGCTTATAACAGTCTGGCTCCAGTTGTGCCCTTGAGAGTGGTAAAATTTGAATTATTCAAGGCAATTAGTGGGAGCATTGCAGTGGAACTCAGATTTCAGCTCGAGCTTCTAAGAATAAAAACTAATATAAGAATAGGAATTCTACATATTGTGGAAAAAATGCACATTACTTTTTTTCTTTAAACACCTCCAGCTGTCTGGGGCTCTGAGTTGGGAGGAAAAATACCATAACAGACACATTAACAAACTAGAATAGTTTGCTAAGAATTAAAAAAATAGAGCCAATGCACTTCAGATTGTCTATACTTCAAACTTATCTGAAAGATTTATTGTTATTATTTTTACTTTATGTGTGGTTTGATTCTCAGGGACCCAGAGTACCGATGATTCCCAGGCTTTTGGTGATAGCCAAAATCTGAAGCATATGGTTTCTTAGCAATATTTCTGACTGTTGTTGTTTATTTTTATCCCAGGGCGTAGGAGGTTCACTCACAGAGCAGTTCAGTGCCAGCACTTTGAAGAACTCTTTTCCTGTCACCAGGAACACCATGAGTTTTTAGGAAGCAGTTGAGAGAGCACGAGGAGGTAGTTGAGTGGGATGTTATCCTCAAATGTAAAGATACGTCAAAGCTGCCTACAAAAAATGTAATGTAGGGGTGTCTTGAAGGCCCATGCCTCTGCTGTAGAGACTGGAGATGAGGATAAAAGGTGATGGAGCCTTGAAAGATGAGGTCAGGAAAATAAAACCTGGTGAGGAAATGAGACAATTGGTGGTTTAAAAAAAGATGAAATAATACTGTTTGTTGAGTTCAAGAGGAAGTAAGGGAGATTTACAATGTTCCTGTCCTTGAAAGGTGGTTCTCTAGCAGAGTTGAAGAAGTCCTAAGGGAGGGAAGTGGAGGGAAACAATCTGGAAAAGAGTTAGGGGGAAGGCACACCAGGGAGAAATGGCAAAACAGCTCCAGAGAACCCAGGAAAAAAAAAAGGAGAAAGGACATCGGGAGAAGCATGGGCAGCATCAAGCATTTTTAATATGACAGAGGCTAAATCGTGTTTGTACCATGAGGGGAAAAATGAGGAGAGCAAAATGTTAAGGGAATGTGCAGGGAAGGAAAAAAAAAAGCGTGATCACAAGGAAGGTTAGGACTGGGACTCAAATGGGACATGGCCAGCAGGGGAGTAGGAGTGTTCAAGGAGGAGAAGTAAACATCTTTCTTTCTCTTGACCTTTAAGAGTCTATACATAATTAGTTCAGATACAGACAACCATATTCTAAACAGTGAAAATTTTATTTGGCTTACAAAGAATCACCGGTTCAGTGAAGCCTTGAATCATCCTTTATTATTCTTACAGGTTTGAAAAGGAAATGAAGTCCTAGATCTGCTTCAAACCTGCCATGTGGAGTCCACCTGGGTCCTGTGATATTCCTGATCAGGCAGATTCATTTAGGGTCTTAGATAATTGTATAAACATGTAAATCCTTCCTTGTGAAAGATGGAAATGTCAAAGTTGACAATATATTAGCAATCCACACTATCTAGGATTTTTGACCAGCCATATGTGATAACATATAGTAAAAGAAATAAAATAATATCTGGGTTTAAACTAGCAGTTAGGTGGATTAATTAATCTGCAGGCATGATGCAGAGATGTGTTTTACAACTGTCTAGCAAAATGACGTTGCTTATATTAATTAATTTCTTATTTGAGCAAATAAATGAGAAGTTGTTGCCAGAATGTATAAGTACACTTTAAAAAAGGCTTTCAGTAACCAAAGTTTTTTGATTGAAAGCATTATCCATAAAAAGTTACCTGAGAATTTAAATTCCAGAGAAAATTGTGATTTAAATTCACAAAACCATCAAATGAATAATTTTAACAGATTCTCAGCTCTTCTTAAACAGATGACTGTGTGTTTGCAACTGAATGTTTGATAAATGAAAAGAGACAAAATGTTCTACTTTTCAGCACATTTTTATCCACAGCTGGTGCACAGACTGAGACTGAGTGTATGTTAGCTTTAGCCGTGATTTTTCAAGCTGAGGTTTACTATATTTAGCTCTACATATATTTAGAATTGATAGAAGTAATTTTTTTTAACTTTGGAAAATGTTGCTGAGCTGGACTTTGGTCCAGCTGAAAAATATCCATGGGGCTTCTTGATCCTGCATCTATAATGTTGGTTATCGCTGGCGCCAGGGACCGCAGCCCAACCCCGTGAGAGGTTTTATTGCTCTTAACAGCAGAGTGAGGCAATGGTGAGACATGGTCCTTCCTTTTCCGAAGACATAGGCATGGTCCTAAACCCAGATACATCCTGTTGTAGGCTCCCTACTTGAATATATTTGTAGCAGAAGGCACGTAACTCTTTATTAGGATCGTACAGTATGTTCGAGGTGTATCGTACACATTTGGGGAAGATAAAGGTACCTGGGGATTTTGCTTAAGCATTTTAATAATAGTTAATACGTTCAAAAGTGTTTAACTCGGCAGAAACTTCTAGTCTGTATTTTTCTAAGTGGCTGTTTGACTAACTATAGGGTAATAGAAAGGCAGTTTCATATTCTCATTCCTATTCAGTAGGTGTGACTCTGCTTACACACCTGCTGAAGCATTCCTTGAGTCATCCCAGTAATTATGAACACGTTTAATTTCATGTAGATACTTTATATATTCCCTATTAAACGTACCCTTAACTTTTGCAGCAATAATTGTTAAATACGTTCTGCTAATAACATTCTGTGTAGCTGTGCAGAAGTTTTTCAACGTACTGCTTGTGTTTCCATCTGTAAAATAGGGTAAAATTGCATTTCTAGCTACTGATTGTCTTCTAGTATTGTTATTGGTAGCTACTCTCAATTTGCTAAATGCTATGCAAGTTCTAGCTTATGAAAATGTTATGATAAAGCTGTAAAAATGTGATTTGAATGATTATAAAACAAACAGCTCAAGGCTCTCCCCACGTTAATCCAAATACCAAAGTTAATTTAGTTGTTATTTAGAATAGCAGTTCATTCAGATTGGCAAAAACATAGTTCACAGCCACTCAAGATAAATAGCAGTCACTAAAAAAGAGTAATTTATTCCAGTTTGGTTATATCAGTGTAGGCACAATACTGCTGGACTGAACAAAGGTGTTGACATTGCCCTGGGTTGTATCAGCATTTGCTGTAGGGACAGCCACCCTACGATCAGTGCACTGTCTTTCTGCTAATGCATCGCTATGTTTTCTTAATGCTGAGATTTCCATAATGTGTCTTACCTAAAACATGGCATAAACTGCAAAAATACAGTGAAATTTTTCATGGTCTGTACATTCACTGGGCCACTTTCAGCTGGGCTTCACTGTGCTCTTGTGGCCCAGTTCTTGCAGACATCCTGACAGCAGCCTCAGAATGCATTTGATTGTAGGCTGCAGAAAGAAAACACCAAGCTCTGCAGCGAGGCATCTTCACCTGGCCAAACTCTTGCTTTGCTGAAGACGTGAATTAAGGGGGTGATGGCCATAGTCTGTGCTCTGGAGGAGACCTGTGTCTGAACTGCATGTGGAAATATAAATAATGATCTGCTCAGTTTACTCTGTAATTAAGTATCTTTGGTGAGTCGCATGATGCAAATATTTATGGCTTGTGAAGAATATGATGTCCAATCAAGAAGCAGACTTTTCTGGTTAGCGTGGAAAAGGCTAGACATCTGAGAAGGCAAAACCAGGGAGATCATGTTTGCTTAGGAGAACAGAAAGACTTTGATGATACAAAATGTCCTCCAAAGCCAAACCAAATCCTCGCTTTGAGAAGCCCAGCTTTTGTTCAGACTTCTGTTAGAGAAGGTGGTGACTCTCTAAAGCTCTGTGAGATGAGAAAGAATGTGCAGAAGTATTAGGCGTTGGACTCAGCTGCTTTGCATTGCGATGTATTAGTCCCTCTTTGGAGCTACAGGGCCTGAAATTCTGTGTTTCTCAGCCAGATGTGAATTTACTATTGCCTTGCTGATGGATGTGTAGTCCTGGGAGAAGAGCAGATCTCCTGCCCTTTGCATCCCTGGCTCCCACAGCCTACCAACACAGCAGGGTTGTCCACTGTTGCTCCCCTCCACCAGCACCAGCTTTGGATGTATTGAAAAGAGGGAGAGAAAACGTGAATTGGTTGTAGCCCACTGAAGTGCAGGATGACTTGATATGCCTGTGTCCTTTCAGAGCCGTGATTTACTTTGAAGAAATCCCACTCAGGTTTTAGGGTAAGCAAAGAGAATCCATCTGGTGATTTTACAGCTCATGGACTATGGAGGGGACTGAAGTGACAGCTTCTATAGCTCTGTTGTCTCAAAATCTGAAAACATTAAAAGTTTTTCATTAGGGGAAAATGCTGATCAGGAAACAGGGATTCCATGCGGGGGGCAATTACTGACCAGTTCACTGATATCTAGAGTACAAGTCTAATTTAGTAATTTTCAGTTTCACACTTTTTATAAAAATGACTGTGTGATTAAAATACCAGACTGAGAACTCAGGCTTACAGGAAGCAGTGACCAAAGTAGTTCACTAAATACCTACCCATCTTATCCAGGTCTTTCTCTAGGAGTTGACACGTTTGTGTCAGGGTTGAAGGTGCTTCTTGCTAAGCTTGAATATAGGAGACAGGTAGGAATCCTACTTCAGTCCGGAAATACAATTAATCCCTTCTCCCCATCCTGTACAGTAGTTGGTTTGATTAGTGCCAGTTGTTTATTGCTACAATTAATTTCTATAAATTGCCTCCTGTGTATTTTAATGTAAATCAACCAATAATAGAAATATTCTCAAAGTGGAGTTCCTAATTCTTCAATCCTGAAAACTCCTCTTTACTGACAGTTTTAAGACTTGGGTTCTGTACTTTACACCATCTCCGAGGCTCATGTAGAAACACATTTTGTGTTTGGATTCCATGCTAAATCCAGAAGCTGGGTTTGTGTTAATAAACTAGAAATAGCATTGTTATTGCACGAGTCTCTAGCTGATACGTATTGTGGTCGTACTCTGGGATCCTGGTCAAACTATACCAAAAGGGTAGGTTCCAAAAATTAAAGTACTTTTGGGTAGAGTCTGCGGCTCTATCACAGATATCCAGCATTAGTGTAATGAAATAAGACTATAAATTATGTCAGTGTGAAGTGAAACACTTAGAAGTTCTGCTGAATAAAATGGGACTGGCAGCATCTTCCCTGCTGCCATGTGATGTAGTTTCTTAATTGCTACCACAGCTGAAATGAGAAGTCTTTGGGAACTGGAATGAGTTCACATATGCACTTACATTATCAGGAAATAGAAATAGTTTATTTATTCATGGGGCAGCTACCATCTTCCTACTCTAGGTTTTTGTTGGACGCTTGTGCTGTCTCAATCCACTCGGAATTCAAAATTGTTCTTTTGTGCAAGAACTTTATGGCAAAAGCGCTATAATTTAATTTAGCATAATGTCTTTAAAACAATGATGTTTGATTTTTAAATGAATATTTTATATGTTGTGTTTAATTAAAATAAAAGTCTGCTACTGATCTAGGAAACGCAAAACAGACTTGGGTTCGTATTTATGAAGTGTAACAATATTGGCAAGAAGCAACTTATCTTGTTTATGAGACATGCCTCCCATTACCGCTACAGATTGCAGACGTTTTATTGCTGAGCTTTACATGGTTTACAATTCAACAAATGTAGCGAAACTGTCATCATGAAAATAAGCCTATAAACGTAGGTTTGGAGGGGTTTGTTTGTAAGGATAGTATTTACAGATCAAAATGTGTTTCCGGTAACTGCATTCTGGAAGATTTCTTGCTTTTCAATCCCTGTGAAGACAGAGCAGTCCTGGGGAATTTTGTATTTCGCACAAAAGTTGAATTTTTTGCATCCAAGTTACGTATAAATGACAAAGCTTGGCTTGACTCTCTAGAAAGGAGCAGGAGGAGGCTTGAAAAAATGAAAATACTTGAAAAGCGTTGCCCGTGTAGATTGAAATTATCAGCTTTGCTCTCGATCAGCAGAGCTGCAGACATTGTCTGTGGCCATCCCTCGGCATGAGGAGCATCAGATGGAGAAGCTGAGCTGCACCCTTCCATGGCTTTCACAAGATTTGGTTGTAATTAATGAAAGCACACTCAGGTCAAAGTAGGACTCAAAACTTTTGTGTTTTTCATAAAACATCTGATGCCATTCAGTATCTCCTATATCGAGCCATTTAGTTGCAGATCTTTCCAGGATACTCATTAACATGGAGGATCTGTACCTCAATAATAATAATAATAATAGTATCGCGAGCTGAACACTGCTGTGAGAAGAGGTCATTAATTAAAACAAGATCTTTGCGATGCCAGCAGATCTTACCCATTTTTCATGTCAGAAGGGGTGAGATGAGCAGCAAAGTGGATGTGTCACGCTCGTACCATGCGGCATGGGAGGAACAGTGACCAAAACTCATGACTTTCTCCTTGCAGACAGGGTGCACTGTCCATGCAAATGCCAGCTCTTGGTGGTAGCTACATGCTATGAAACCAGTCAGCACACTCAGTTGCAGGGGTAGGTTTTTATAAAAGATTTGTTGTTTTTATAAAAGATTTGTTGTTTTGTTGCTTCATATCCACATTTATTCAATAGAGCAAACTAAGCAGGAGCAAAACATAAGAGGTTCAAGCTACAAAGTGGTACAAACCTCTGAGCACTGCAGTGCAGGACTTTTTTGAGGCTTCGTGCCCGTCTTCCTTGCTCTGTCTCATCCTGAGTGTGTTCCATGCTGCCAAATTTCTTCTAAGGTTTTTCAGACAACTCAAAATCCAAAGATTCATTTTCCTCTGACTTACTCATTTTTCACGTAAAAATATTTTGACCAGTTTAATCATCTGCATGGAGAGTGTGGAAATCTTGGCAGCTACTTGGCATACTAAGATAGATTCCCAAAAAGACCAGATATGCTTCTGAAATGTTGAAGGAGAAGTGATGATATATAATTTGCTTATTAATCATATTGGAGAACAGACAGAGGAGCATCTCTGCTCCCAACTTACTCCTCTCCCTTTCCCCAAATTCTTTCTTGTCTAAATACCTGAGTCACTTAGGATATCACAGAATCACAGAATTCTAGGGTTGGAAGGGACCTCGAAGGATCATCTAGTCCAACCCCCCTGCCAGAGCAGGGTCACCTAGAGTCCATCACACAGGAACGCATCCAGGCGGGGTTTGAATGTCTCCAGCCAAGGAGACTCCACAACCTCTCTGGGCAGCCTGTTCCAGTGCTCCGTCACTCTCACAGTGAAAAAGTTTCTCCTTATATTCACATGGAACCTCCTGTGCTCCAGTTTACAACCATTGCCCCTTGTCCTATCATTGGTCGTCACTGAAAAAAGCTTGGCTCCATTGTCCTGCCCCTCACCCTTTCCATATTTGTAACCATGGATGAGGTCACCCCTCAGACCGACCCCTGAGGGACTCCACTAGTTACTGACCTCCAACTAGATTCTGTCCCATTGACTACAACTCTCTGACTTCTTCCCTTTAACCAGTTCTTGATCCACCTCACTACCTGATCACCAAACCCATACTTTATCAGCTTATCTACGAAGATGCTGTGGGAGACAGTGTCAAATGCTTTACTGAAATCGAGATAAACCGCATCTACTGCTCTGCCATCATCCATCCACCTAGTTATTTCCTCAGAGAAGGCTATAAGGTTGGTCAAACATGACTTACCCTTGGTAAAGCCATGTTGACTGCTCTTAATGACCCCCTCATCCTTGATATGCCTAGAGATAGTGCCAAGAACAAGTTGTTCCGTCACCCTTCCAGGGATGGAGGTGAGATATAAATGCAGGGATATAAATCTCTGCATTGTTGTTTCATGTTTTATTGGCTCCATGTCGTCTTTAGCAAAGCAAAATGAGTTTCTGAAATGTTGTGCTTAGTTATTCTATACTTTTGTGGTTTCTAATAAAGTTCCATCAGTACATTTTCTGCTTTTGTATAATTTTAAGTCTGAATACTGTAAGTCTTAAATATGTAAGTAGTCAACAGCTTTTTAGCTGCTGCGTGCTAGACCCAGTTTTTTTATTCTTCCCTTGAAAACAATAGTTAACTGTGCACTCAAGCAAGTTATGTGACCTTTATCTTCATTAGTCGTTGTAATGTTGATGCTCTTTTAACATTTCATACCTTAAATGTACTGTATTTTTGCTGAAATAAATAGGACGGCTTTAGATAGTTGGATTCTTCTTGATGGTAAATCCATGAGAAATTGAGCTTGTATTAGACAAAGTCAAATGCCTTTCCCATGTGAAATGAGGGGCGGTGTGAAATAACACAACATGTAGAGAGCTAGATATTATGTGTTCTTTAATGTCTACACAGACAGACAAGTATCAGTGCAGAAAGTGATTATTCCAACATATTTCATACCCATATGTTTATCCCTCCTTTCTTACAAGATGGCAGCTTGCATGTAATGAAAAAATGTGCAATAGGCTCGGATCGGTTGCTGTGTAAAAGCAGCAAGGTACTTGGACAGGAGTAATCTTCATCTTGGCCTGTATCAGAGTGGAACACACTTCTAGATGCTTCTTATAGAACACCTCAGTGTTGGGTGGAGCAGATTTAGAAGTGCCCAGAGCGGAATTCTGGAGTTGGGACAGGCAGGTGGGTCGTTGCATCTAGCTGGAAAATATAAAGGAAAAAAAAGAAGGAGAGACTATTGCAATGGCTGACAGCTGCTGTGTTATTTCTAACTTTCCTAACTAGTTGCTTACTGAACTAGATAGAAAAGTACTCTGCAGTTCTGTGCTGAGATCTGTTGCCTGCTCTGGTCCAGCTCTCGCTTGAGTCAGTGAACGCAAATGCAGTGGAGGTGTTAAGTGTTCTTTAGACATAGATGAGGCAATGCTAGTGGGCTTTTGTAGGTGCAGAAGGAATCTTGTGAATGTATGAGTCAGTATAGGTAATTGTTATCCATTGTGGAAGGATGGGAAAACTGCATTTGTATATATTGTTCATTGTACTATAAAATTTGTGCTTTTTAAAATTTACAGTAGGTTGTAGCATAACCTCTTGGTTCTCCTATAACTCACAGGTAGGTTGTCATAAGGTGGGTAGGTTATAGCATAACCTACTGTAAAGAAGACTGAAAGCCCCTGATGCTCACTTAGGAATTTAATATGTCAGATATTTACTTTTCAGATGAGGACACAATTGAAATTTATGAATATTTAGATTTCATCTTATATATTGTAACTGATTGACACAATTAGGCTTTATTCTCATTCCTTTGGCTAGCAGGCAGACACTTGAAAGTCACTTTTGTAAGAATTGCAATTAATCAGCTAAAATAAATTCAGTGAACATTTCTTTTATCATTCCTGTTCAAAAGGTTATCTCAGTTAGAGTACTGATGTGTGACACAGTGCCAACTGGCAGGACATGGCCCGTTCAGGGTCCCTGATGTCTCCCATGTAGCTGGTCCCTCTGAACACAACTCCGTTGTCTCTGCAGAAACACTGTGTTTGAGTCCAGCTGCTCCTTCTCTCTGGGACCCAACCCCAGACAGGGTTTAGAGCTGAACAAGAGTGCAGGTTTATTTAACATGCCTTAGCAGAAATGTAGGGGAGAGTTTCGAAGCACTTGTTTGCTGCAAGATTTTACAGGAGAAAAAAATCAGCCCGAGTTAATTGGTCAGAAGCTGCTGCTTGTTTCTGAATATCTCACCTGGGATCGCTGTGCTGTGTTTGGGGGTGACTGATCCACGTTTCAATGGATCCCCTCCCAACAGCCAGCTAGAAAATAGTCCTCTGCACTCCTGTACTTAGCCACGGCCTCCTCTAATGGTCCAATGGTCAGGAATATGATGGGATAAAGGTTGGACTTGATGACCCTGGAGGTCCCTCCCAACCATAATGATTCTATGATTCTTTTCAGTGCAAATTTATCATTTATATTTCTTTCCTATCCTGATTTGTTTCCTTTTAAATTCAAACTCTTCCTCGGTTTTCAGATGTTCCTGGAATTTTTCAAGGTTCGCTGCAGATCGTGCAACAGAAAACAATAATAATTGTGTAAGCTTTTTGACATGTTATTTATCAGCAGATCCAGGAGCACTGACATGGTGTCCAGGTACATCTTGAATCTGAAGCCCAGTAAGTTTGGCAGGGGGAGCTTTTTCTTCTAATGTAGCTCTAATCTCAGCTCTGGCTGTCTCTTATCTGAAAGGGAGGAAGGGGGGGCTTCATTCCCTTCCCTCATTTTCCCCACTTCTAGTGCCTTTGCTAAATTTTCTCTCAGGCTTTATCCTGGGGCTTTCATCCCGCTCTGCTCCCCAGGTCTGGCTGTTCCCCCTCCTGCCTTGCCTCTCCCCCCTGCTGATCCCGTGGCTCCGAGAGCGAACAAAACCCATTTGCACCGTCTGCCCTTGGAGTGTGCCTCCTGTCAGGGCGGTTTCTTGTGACATTAAAGGCATTTGGAGAGACCTATTTTAATTTCCAGTCCCTCAATCCATCTGAAGATGCCTCACTTTTATGTTGGCTGCTACAAGTGCAGGAGCAAAAAAGCTTTTGCGTAGGAAAGATTTAGAAGAAAGGTCTCAAAGATGGTAAAGCTGTTCTGTTTTACTGGCACAGAGAGTGACTTTTACTAGATCAGTTCAGACTTCTGGCAGCTTGTTAAGCTGCATAACGCAGGAGCTCCGTGTTGCTGAGATGACTTTTATTACACTATGTGCATAATTATTTACTAAAAGTATTCTTTGTCTCGCTTTCTAAGTCAGAGGTGCCTAGTTACAATTCACTTTGCAGGCATGATGCTGTCTTTGTGGACATTTTAATGTACCTGGATGGCAGATAAATGCTTCAGATTATTTTTCTTTTTTTTTTTTTTCCACATTTTGCTAACATCAATGGTTGCCTATCCAAATATTTGCCCATAAAACTGCATTCAAATGTGGCAAGCACAAAGTGTTTATTGGGGAAATAGCCTCGAAATGTCATTTCAAGTGTTTGGGAAGATTTAAATTTGGTTCTGATGGGCTGTCAAGAATGGTGCATACTCGGGGTAATATTTACATCTCAAAATAAGCAAACCCTCCCACTTTATTCTGTCAGCGACACTTCCAAGTGTGCTGAAGCTACTGTAGCACACTATCACGCTTTCTAATGACTGTAATTCATCACGCGAGGCTATCAGCTTGAAAATAAAATATTGCAACATAGCATGGAGATTGATAGCCAGGACTTGTCTATTGATTGCACTGGAAAAATGAAAACAAAAAAAAATTGGGGAAAAAAAGATTAATTTTTTTTAAAGCCGATGGCACCAGGATAACTGATGTGAAATCTGCCATTTTCTACTTTACAGTTCTGTATAATGTGGCTGAAACATAGAAAGATACAGAAAATATGGTGTTACAGCGCAAAAGCTAACTTCACATTATTTTTCTTTCCATATGTTTTTCAGTGCATTAAATATTTAAAACAGCCTCATCGCTCTTTGAAAATGAATATACCTGTCAGCTCACCCCTATTAGGCCTTCAAGTCTCAGTCTGTCTCATACTTTGAAGAGTCCTAAATTCTGTAAGAGGAAGATCTTTCTGGACTAAGAGGAGAACTTACTGAACAAGGCAGGGTACCTTTTTCCCAAAATAAATCAGAAGACATCTGATTTTCTCGTTTCTACATAGCTGGAACTGAGTGAACCAGATTCCTGGTTCCTGAAGTTCACGGTCCCTCTGCTGAGGGGAGAACAAGCTGATAAAAAAACTAAAGACCTTAGACTGTAGGACAGGTCGGTGAAGCCTCAAATTAAACAAAAAGTAGGGATGAGGTGATGATAACATGGGAGTGGATGCTACAAACTGGGCTAAGGGATCCATTAGTGAATTTGGTGCAATGGAGGTCTCTCCTCTTCCCTGCTCGGGAATGCTTGCGGTATCAACTGAGCAGGTTTTCCAGATCCTGAGTCACAATTATTGTGGATCAAAGCGTGTGCATTATATACATCTTGCTGGGTTCCAATTTCAGCGGTTTTATTTGGTTTCAAATTTGGTAGCCATGGTTACGACCACTCAAAAGTCATCTCCACTTCTGAAAAAAATATGACCTTAATGTCTTTTTGTGCAAGCAAGAAGGCACAAAGACATTTCCAAGTGTCTGTATTTGTTAAATTCCAAATTGCCTTTCTAAAAACACAGCTATGAACTCCTTGGGAATTAGAAAGAAGAAATCTATTTCAGAAAGCACATTTTAAAGCAATTTTTATGCTGAAATGAGTCCTAAAATTCTGGCCTTTTGTTCTTTGTCATGGAGGCATAAGGAAAGAGAAGGCAGTGATCATCCTTAGGTTACAGCCATCAGGATGAAGAACATTTTCTGATCTTCCTTCTGCTTGAGCTTTTACTGACTTTAATGGAACTCGGCATCGTTCTTCAGTGGCAAATTCAAGGAGCAAACTGTTTCGTTAATACCATTGTACTCCTTGGAGCTGGTTAACAGATGATTTGGTTAAGACTGTTCTAGCTCTAATGGCAGATTCAGATATGGTTTATGGGTTTTTAATCTTTTAATTCTTGATTGCCTCCAAATTTGCAAGTGATTAAATAGTCTAAGGGTAAGAAACAAAATCAATGTCAGTGCTATAATAGTTATGCATAAAATAAAAAGCAGCTTAATATTTTGAGGGTATTTTTCTATTAAAGCTGGGCTTGAGATTAGGCAGGAGGAGTCCAGAGCCATTTGTAGTGGTGAAATTTGTGTCACTTCTCATGTTCTCCCTTGGTCCAGATTTAACACCAGCCAAGGGATGTTATAAAAATTTCTTGCTCTTCTTGCTGTAGAAATGCAAATATTCAAAATGTGAAGTTGGAAAATTATAATGATTACATTATTTTTGCTATATCATTAAGAAAATGCCATCTTGATAAATCCTTCTTGTAAAAACCCAAAGCATTCAGTTTCAGAAACAAGAAAAATGTCACTAGGGAAATTGATGATTTTTGGCCTTTGTAACTAACACTGAAGGAACTCTCTGTGCTTCTTCTGAAGTGACTCTCTTTGGAAATGGATTATTTGAAGACAGGTTTCTATGAGGCATATTGGTTGAGACTAGAAAAGTCATTCCATCAGTCTCATCGTCATATTCTCTAATTCTACTGTGAGAGCTATGGCATGACTGTGTGATATGTTCATGCTAATTACAAAATCGAATATTCTGAAGAGGTAACAGAAGTTCACAATATAGAAAGTTTTTATTAGAAGTGTTACAGTCTGTGTTGTTTGCTATAGTCCATGCTCATAAACTACAGAAGTTGTTGTCCTACTAATTACTCTAAATATTTATAAGATAATTGTAACCATTTTTCCCACTTTGAATGAAATCCCCACCTGTACAAATAATGTCAGCAATACTTAAGGAATATATTTGAGTAAATCAGCTTTCAGAGACACTTCTGCTCATCTATCTGTTAGCCCCACACATGGACCTCACCACAGCTCATTTCTTATTTCACGTATTTCTGACATCATATAAAATGTCCTGAAATTTCCTATGGACGCATTTACTTTGTTTCCAGGTAGATTTCAAGAAACTGGGTATCTGTAGATGGTTTTACAGTGTAAGTTAATGCTGTCAGAGAAATGTAATTCATTAACAATTTGACAAAAATATAAAAGCCATTAGATCAGGAGGCAGCATGGTGTGTTGTCATGATCTCTAACGACACAGGACGTCTATGATAATGTAGATGAGGAATTTTACAATGGAATAATTTCACTGGAGCCCTTCCTCTAGTACTGAATTCCTTCCAAAATGAGGGATATGGGGAAGCACAGAGTCTTTAGATGTCTTGAAATTAATTAAAAAAATACTGCCTGGGTAGCTCTATGCTGTATATTCATCCGTGAGTTACATTTTATGGTATTTTATAAATATTTTCCTCATATAACAATACTGTTAAATCTTTGCTAGTGCCATGTACAGATGTGAAACTGAAATTTGCAAAAATAATTGGTATGAGACATCTCAAATGAAGTTTTGTCTGTGCTTTTCTAGGCAAGAGAGGTTCAGCTAAGAGTGTGAAATTTGTTTTCATAGTTCTGCATTATTAACAATGTGCGAGGATTCATTAATTATTAGTGAAGGTCTTTATCAATCTCCACGTTTTATTATCTACAGTAGCTATTATTAATTGCAGAGAATGTTGGTAAAAAAAGCAAATATTTCTAATACTGGATTCTAGTGTCTTCAAGCACTGTCACATGGAGAGAAAAAAAATATATCAGAGCAAATAGTTTGACTGGATCATACCCTGAAACCCTGATGAAGTTTGCTGATGATGCTGAACTGGGTGGGCAAGTGGACACTTCAGAAGGGAGAGCCAACTTGCAGGAAGACCTGGATAGGCTGTAAGAGCAGGCTAATAAGAACCTTATCAAGTTCAACAAGGGCATGTGTTAAGGTCTTACACCTGGGAAAACAAAATCCAGGAGCGTAGCACAGACTGGGATCTACCTGGCTGGGGATCAGCTCTGTGGAAAGGGGTCTGGGGGTCCTGGTGGACAAGCAGCTCGGTATGAGTGGACAGTGTGCTGCTGTGGCAAAGAAAGCCAACAGGACACTGGGTTCCATCAACAAGGGCATCACCAGCAAAGATAAAGAAGTCATTATCCCACTCTACTCAGCACTTTTCAGGCCACATGGAATGCTGTGTTCAATTTTGGTCCCTGCTCTACAAAAAAGCTGTGGACAGGCTTGAAAGGGTCCAGAGAAGGGCCATGAAAATGACCAAAGGACTCGGAAGCCTGCTGTACAAGGAAAGGCGGAGAGAAATGGGTTTGTTCAGCCTCGAGAAAAGGAGGCTTAGGGGAGACCTGATCACCATGTTTCAGTACTTGAAGGGCTTCCACAAAGAAGGTAGAGACTCCCTTTGTACAAGGAGTCACATGGAAAAGACAAGGAGTAAGGCAAGGGGTAAGACAAGTTACTCTGGGGAGATTCCAATTGGACACAAGAAGAAAATTTTTCACCATGAGAACAATCAGCCATTGGAATAATGTCCCCAGAGAAGTGGTGGATTCCCCGACACTGAACACTTTTGGGATTCAGCTGGACAGGGTGCTGGGCCATCTTGTCTACACAATACTTTTGCCAAGAAAGGTTGGACCAGATGATCCTTGAAGTCCTTTCCAATCCGGTATTTTTTGATTCTATGATTCCATGGAAGTTTTTTGCAAATATATGTACGTATATACATACAGATATAGGCACATATACACACACCCGCCCGCCCCCCATATATATATATAGATATATAGATATTCCTTTGGCGAGTTCCAAAAATATGTTAGTTAAAAATAAATAAATCCAACATGTCCAGTCAAGGATTTGTTTTAAGCAGAAACTATAGCTCCCAGGACTTTGTTACATTTTAATTTTGTTTTCATACTACAAAGAGAAGCCTTTGTTTGCACTCAGGAAAGAGCACCTGTGGAATCTTTAAACATTTTCAGGCATGTTTTAAAAGCTCATCCTTGTGGTAAAGATTTAATCTATCAAAGTGGTATAAATAATGTAGACATAGCCTTAGGTGTCACTTCTTCCCCTTGCAGGTCAGAAAATAACAGAAGCATCGCTCTGCTGCATTTTAAAATACTGCTCAGGCATAGCAGTGACAAGATCCTGTGCTGTCCTTGAATTACAGGCATTTAACCATTTATTGCTGAGTATTTATAAGGCCCAAAACCACACGTACAAACCGCCAGGCTTCTGACCAAAATAAAAATACAAATAGCAGAACAGTGTCTTATTAGAAAGAAAAAAGTCACACGTGTGTCTCTAAAGGTTTTGCTTTTCAAGTAATTAAAAAAAATTGCCCGGCAGAGGTTCGTTGATTTATGTTTGACAGATGACACACCGCTTGATGAATGTCTCGTTAAAGCTAAATCCCTCTCTGACAAAGCCACCTCAGTTTTGGTCAGGTTTAAGTAAAAAGACCTACAGTATGCAACGTAAAGCATACTCGAGTTATGCAGAATTCAAAAATATTAATGTTTTGCCAAAAGTCTGTTTTCACAACAGAATCCAGCAGGGCAGCCGTGGTTTTTGTAATGTGTCTGCACCAGTTCCTTCACGGTTCTTCACCAGAACTTCACAGTTCCTGCGAGGTCCTCCTGGTGCTCGAGAGGTCATTCATTAGAGGAAAAAGTAACTCCAAAACCATCCTTCCCATTTTCATTAAATATCTGTATTTTGTATCATATCCCGAAAGATGTCTTTTGGCCTGGACATTGATGTGTTGTGAATTCAGATTGACTTAATAAGTGTGAATTTAATTATTTCACGCAGTGCTGTAGTTATGGTACCGCTCAGATTCAGAGTGGTATTTTCTACTATAGACAAAACAATTGAGAAAGGTGATAATTTAGGGGTGAATTTTTCATATGAAGGTGCAATGGATGAAGTGCTTTATTGGTTGCAATGATGTTTACAGTCTCAACCGATGAGGCACTTGATGTGTAATTTCCTATATAGGATCCACTTACATAATTTGACTTTTCCTTCCCTCAAATACACACGTGCGAAAATATTGTAATGTGAGTTGAAGAAGTTGTATTTTTCTGTTGCTGCTTCAAATGTCCTGAGTTGCATAAATATGAAGCTTTGTATGTTTGCCATGTACATTTGAATGCACAAGCAGAGCTCCCTAATTGGGAAACAGGTTTAAAAACTGGGTTCAGTGAGTGTTTTGGTTTGCTGGGGATCAGCACTGGTTTGTGGGAGGGGTTGGGGTCTCTACTTGGGCTGTGAGACAGAGAAAAGAAGCCTTCAAAGGAAGGTGAGATGAAGGGGGGAACTGTGATGGGTGTTTGGGCACGTACAGAGGACTGCTCTCTCCTTCCGAGCTTGTACTGCTAGCCAAAACCAGATCAATGAGAGCATAATGCTGACACTTCCCCCCACATATATGAAGCAACTGCAAGCCTAGACTTAACAGACACCTGCTCATTCTTTAATTCAGCATTTCAAGATAACTAAGCCTGTCAGGAGTGTTGTTGTCACATCTTGTTTGCATCACCTTCCAGGCTGCTGCGTTTGGTTTGGAGAGGCAGCTCTGGAGGGTCTGCTCCACAGGGACAAGTGTCTCCAGGAGGAATTTCTGTGTCTTGCCCTGTGAAACAGAGCTCACCCACCTGCAGCTCAGCAGTCCCGAGGGCTGGCCTTCATTGGTGAAGGTTCAAAAGGTTCAAATACATAGTGAGGATTCATAAAACGCGCAGCTGAAACTTTTACCCTTGTAAATCTCTGTGTGATTGTGCACAAATGACTTCGATGTCTGAGCAGTTCAGTGTTGAATGTGCGTGTTTTGCAGAGTAGGAGTTTCCACAAATACTCTCAAAACCCGTGGGTTGGAGGTGTGACTGGTCAGAAGGCTATAAAGAAGCAGTGAAAGAAGCTAATATGCAGCATAGTGTCACCGCCATGTGCTCAGCAGGTGCCTCTTTGTCTCTGCCGGAGTCTCAAATTAATTCTTTGAAAGCTTTCGGCCAGATCACCAGCAGTGTAGAAAGACATACAAGGGAAAAGGGAAAGAGAACAGACAAAACAATGGTTTTTTCTGCTTCCAGAACTGTGTATGAGAAAGAAAACAACTGTTCTGCAGCTTATGGGGCACATCCGTTGTTGAGGGACGAGGCACAGCTGGAGATGTGATGAAACGTTGCGTGCATCACCTTCTGCCTTAGGGTGTATCACTTCCCTGCATTGCCCTGGGAGGCTCTTGCGTGGTGTGTGAAGGAAAACAAAACAAGAATAAGGAGGCAAACTCTACTGGGTGCAGACCAGAGAGTCCTGAGTGGTTGGAGACAGCCATCAGCCCTGGTCCCTTGTGCTGCTGAAGAAGTGCCGTGTCCCACCAGGGCATGGGATGAGACCTCTTAGGTATTCTGGGCATTGCACAGAAGCATTTGTATGCGTAATGTAAGTGGCTTAAATTTATCACAGGCCTTGCTGCAATTATGGAAGTTGATCTTGACTCTGCCATTGGCAAATAGAAGTCAGTAAGATATTATTCTATTAACTGGGCAAAAATTCCAGGCGAGGAACATTTGCTGAAAGATGTTGAATGGTTAGAAATATCTGTAAGCATTGGTGTAAAAGATTGGGTGATTTTTGAGTGTTAAAGGGGTGGCAGTTTTTAAATAGAATCACAGAACGTTTTGGGTGAGAAATGACCTTTCAAGGGCATCTAGTCTAACTCTCCCTCTGCAGTGAGCAGGGACATCTTCAACCAGCTCAGGTTGCTCAGAGCCCCATCCAACCTGACCTGGAATGCTTCCAGGAATGGGGCATCTCCCACTTCTCTGGGCAACCTGGGCCAGTGTCTCACCAGATAGAACGTTGGAGATTAAAGAAAATAGCAGAGAAATGTCTGATGCCTGATGTGAGGCAATAGAATCCTCTTAGTATAATAGCCTGAGGTGAGCAACAGTCGTGATGCTTGAAACCACATTCACCTCCAGTGATACTCCTGGGGTAAAATTTACCCTTTTTAGGGATTAACTCCATAAAAGTTGCTTCTTTTAGTTCTTATAGATTTATCTAATCATACAACCAGTGCACCTCACCTCTGCCTGTGAAAATTAGTTTTAATGTGTCTCCTGCTTTTTACTGGTGGAAATGGGATTGAAAAGTTCACAGGTTCCTGTCTTACCACGCAACTTTTCTCTAAGGGAAGCCCACGCTGGCTCCAGACCTTGCATGTATTTTGGCTGTTGGCTCTGTAGAGATGAAAAGCTTTTATAACCCTGTAAAGTAATCCCTATTAAACCTTCTAATTCCTGTAAACTTTTCTAATTCCTGAAAACTTTTCTAACTCTCCTTTGGTTTAATATGCCAAAGATTGAATTTTTTTAAGAGGAAGGTATTAAAAACTGGGGGGGGGGAAATGTCAGCTATATTGAGTTTCAGGTACAAAAATTAATTAGCCAAAGAATTTCAATTTTACTACTGGCAAGTCATACTAAATTAGCTTTCCTGTGGGAAAAAGAAAAGTTCAATTAAAACAAAAGACCTGTGTGGAAGAGATTCTGCAAACTATTTCAAGTTCAGTTTTCAAATCGGTGACAAATTAACAGGGATATTAGAATTTTATTCAGGTTTGCATTTTAAGAAACTCTTAACTGTACCAGTGTGCAAAAGATAAATAGAGTCAGTTCTGCATGACTTCTGATATAAAAACTAATAGGATGGAAAATTACTATGAAGTAGAAAAAGTGCCAAGATATTGGATAATTAACGCTGCTAAGTTGAAGTTCTGTAACAGTTGACTGACAACAAGGATATTCACTGTCTAAAACCTGAGAGCAAAGTCTCTTTCCTTACTTGGATTGACAGGAATGATTTAAAAACAGCAAAGATAATAGAAAGGACTGTATCACAACAGTCCTTTCAGAAGGACTTGCTCATATCCTCCTTGCCCATTTCAATGCTCTTTCTTAACCTCCTTCCCTGCTTCTGCTTTATTTTTTTTTGTGCTTTGGATATTTATTCTAATTTCTTGCAGTGTTCTCGTGCCCAGATATGCCAGTGCTATTCAGAGCCCATCTCAACCCAAGTGTTTTGTACAACCTACCCAAATCCATCTCATCCAGCCTGGAGCACTTATGGAGAACATAAGTTCATAGTGGTTCTCAACCTGACTTCTGTGAAGGCAAATGAATGATTCCTGAGGTCTGTATAGCCTAATTTAGTTCTCACACTCTAAGAATTTGCAAAAAAATTTAAATTTAGTCTAGAATATGTTGCCTTTCCACACAGGCATCTCAGTGAAGTGCCTGACCTCAGGTGGATGAAGTCAACGAGTTTGCAAGCTTGTTTGATGAAGACAAGGTTTTGAAAAGCACCTGGGAGCTTCTTATTGAAGGTCAGAGGCAATTTTATATATCTTGATGAAATCACAGACTGAAGAAAGGGCTTGCATAAACAAGTTCAGTAGTTCAGTGGCAGAGTCTGGAGGACAGCAAGGGAAGTCCAAGGTTTTTTTGCTCTAATTAATGGTCTGCAGTAATGTCCTGGAACCTGTCCCAAACGAGTGCTTTCTCTGGCTGCATATTCTAGCATGCAAGTAACAGTTGCTTTAGTTTTGTATGTGAAAATAGATAAGAACATTGGAAGTGATCTAAATGAACAGGACAGTGTCCGTCGTGGTCCAATCTTCTGTCTCTGAAAGTGCAATAGAAGATGCTATTTGGGAAGAGCAAAGTCTGGCCACTTGAAGAACAGAAAGCACAGTGGCTCAGAGCTGTGCAGAAGCAGTTGAAGGACCAAGATTGAACTGACTTTTTTTTTTTTAAATTTTTTTTCCCCCTAGATGTTTGGTGTCAGGATGACATCAGGAGTTCATTTTGACATTACATTTCTATTTGGGGCTGTTTAGTAAGTATTTTTCTGTCTTCTTTTTGGCTTAATTTGGAATAATTGTTATGATTTCTAAGGGCTTAGATACCTAATTAAGTTATTGTAGTTGAAGTTTACCTTTTGTTTGTCCGAGAACTCATGCAGGGACTTCTTCAGGTGATATGCAGTGGTTCATTAACCCCCAGAAACCTGCTTTCATGTATCAATCCAAGAAAAACAGTGCTTTGAAGACAGTGATGGAGTCCTAGTTGTTAGATGTGGTAGATACTATCCTTGGTCTGTCCCCATAATCACATGAATGGATGGGCAGGCAGTTGGATAAAAGGAAGACTGAAAGAGAGTAGATTTAGATTGGATATTATGAAGAAATTCTTTGCTTTGAGGGTGGTGAGACCCTGGCCCAGGTTGCCCAGAGAAGCTGTCGCTGCCACTCCTTGGCAGTGTTCAAGACCAGATTGGATGGGGCTTGGAGCAACCTGGTCTGGTGGGAGGTGTTTCTGCCCATGGCAGGAGGTGACACTGGATGAGCTTTAAGGTCCCTTCACCCCCAAACCAATCTGGGATTCTGTGATTCTATGCAAATATCTTCACTTGGGTTAGAAGAAGAGGAAAAGGTTTCAAACATAGCTTTGACTTTGAAAGTTTTAATAGTAGGTGGAAGAATAGTAGGGCACTTTTGAGCTCCAGCAGGAGATCCATAGGGAAAGTGTATTGCAGAGTACTGCTGTGGGCAGTCACTGATGATGCTGAGCTCACCAGCATCTGGAGATGGATAGCTGGAGAACACCAGAAGGTGCAGACTTCACTGTTGTGATACAGCAGTCCTAGCATTGTCATGGGTGGCTGCAAGCTGAACCCTGGTCCTTGCCTCTCTGTGGCCCAATGAAGAGTTCTGAGACTGCAGAGGAACAGCAACGCATGTGTTGTGCAGTGTCTGGTGATGAGGCTGTCATTCCCTCCATTGCAGAACCTCATCTCTGAGGAGATGAAGAGGATGGATGAGGACAGGGAGTACATTCTGGGAAACTATAATGGACAAGCCAGCAAGAAAGGGGAATCACAGAATCACAGAATCCTAGGGGTTGGAAGGGACCTCGAGAGATCATCCAGTCCAACCCCCCTGCCAGAGCAGGGTCACCTAGAGTCCATCACACAGGAACACATCCAGGCGGGGTTTGAATGTCTCCAGCCAAGGAGACTCCACAGCCTCTCTGGGCAGCCTGGTCCAGTGCTCTGGCACTCTCACAGGAAAGAAGTTCTCCCTGATATTCACATGGAACCTCCTGTGCTCCAGTTTGCATCCATTGCCCCTTGTCCTATCATTGATCATTACTGTAAAAAGCTTGGCTCCATCGTCCTGCCCCTCACCCTTTACATATTTGTAACCATGGATGAGGTCCCCCCTCAGTCTCCTTTTCTCCAAGCTAAAGAGCCCCAGCTCCCTCAGCCTTTCCTCACAAGGGAGATGTTCCACTCCCTTTATCATGCCAAAAGGAATGAGGTAACGTGGAAAGATAAGTGATAAGGATTTTGGAAGAGTGATTCTCTTCATCTATCTGTATGTGTTCCCTCCAACAGCTACCAGACTTGGTAATCAAGCTAGTTAGAGAAATTACTAATTTAAAGTACTTTAAGAAGGCCCTGGGGCTCTGAGCAAGGCACAGGCTTTCGTGGAGACCTTGGTTACCCTGAGCATGCTTGGAGCCCTCCCTGGTTTTAGCACGGCTGAACCTAAATTAACATTCCATTTTCGCTGCTTTGCAGACACAATCTATCTGCAACACAAGATTTATCCGTACAGCTGGCAGCTGTGGTGTCAAGTGCAACAGACAGATGAGACCATTACTGCGATACAAATATTTTCTTTTTCCACATTCACTCTTTGAAACAATCACACGCAACCAAACTGTCCAGGACAAGAGTCAAAATTCCTTCTTCCCTCTCTCATACAAGGGAATTTGTACTCTATATAGTCCAATGATACAGAGGGTGAGTGGTTGCAGCCTGTTTTACTGGGCAGATTAAAAAAGTAAGCTCCACTTGCAATTAACTAGGAAAAACTTGTTTAAAGTAGGTAATTAGCAGTCTGGTTTACATAATACAACAATTTGCTGTTAAGAATATTCCCCAGCGAGAACAAATCACTCATAAATGAAAAAATCCTCTAAAAAGAAAAAAAAATCTCTTTTATCTGACAAACTTCTGAATTAAGTAATACTTAGATGCTGAAAGATCACAACAGAGCTGGAACAAAAGAAAAGTCTACAGACTGTAAAAAAGCAAGTCATTCAAATGTGCCTGGCAAAGGGTATGCTGGGTTTGCTGTCTTGAGCATTTTTACCTCATCATTCAGGCTGCTGTCATTTTCTGTATGAAACAAAAGTCTTCAGACTTGAAGGCATGGGGTACAGCTAATTGGCTGGTGTCTTCTTGTATAAGGGCAGGAAACCAGTGTGAAACGAATCTGACTCCTTCCATTTTGGTCATGAATTTGTCTACTAGCAGGGCATTTTAGGAGGTATGAAATTTGAGGTGAGGGCAAGGAAGCTGATGCTCAAAGAAGCAGCTTGTGCTCAGAGCTGGCTGAGAGGGTCTGGGGCAGGAGAACTGGAGAAGCTGATGGGACAGCATGGGAGGCTTATGGTGCAGAGGCATAGGTGGACCTAGATTTCTTCAAGCAACTGGAGGAAGCCTCATCATTCCTGTGGGGGACTTTATCCATCTGCTGTAAAGGCAGCTGGTTAGGGTGGAAGCAATGTAGGAGATCTCTGGGTAGTGTTAGGGACAATTTATTGATGTGCCCCGTGGATGAGTTGCTTAGGGGAGATGTTCTGCTGGATCTGCTAGTGAAGAAGGAGAAAGAACTGGTTGGGGATGTGCAGATCAGTGGCAGCCCTGGCTGCAAGGACCTGAGGATAATAGTATATAAAAAATTTAAAACACTGTGGGAACTGAGGAAGGGGATGAGGCCTCAAGTGACTTGATCCGGCTTTGAAGTTGGCTGTTTTCAGCAGGTGTTTGGACCAGAGACCTCCAGAGGTCTTACAGATGAGGTTATTTGATGAGTCCCTGATTTCTCGGTTCTATACCAAAATGGGAAATGACTAGAGTTTTATTTTATGAGGTCAGAATCTTTGTCCTTTGGATTTGCTTCAGTATTAGCTGATTTGTAAAGCTGTCTTTTCCTAACACTTTCCTTGTGTTGTTGTCTGACTATGACCTTTTTGGAAATCACACTGAATTTTGGGTTTGGTTCTTTACCACAAAGGGAAGGAAAAGTATAAAGCAAAATATGACATACAGGCAGCTCTTCTTCCTACTTGATTTTTAGTCCTAATGGTCTCCTCTAAGGCATGAATTCTCTTTTACTGATTTTAGCCTGTTTCTGTTGAACAATCAAAATACAGAGTAAATGGATATTCATGTTTGTGATGATTGGAGATGTACTTATTGTGAATCTTAAGAAATAGCTGGCTATAATTTTAAAGCATTCAAATAATTTACTAGGCACAGTACTAAAATAGAAATGTCTATTTTTTTTTAGTACTTTACTCTTTTTAATGCCTTTTTTTCTCTTGTCTTTCAATATAGACTCAAGTTAACATTTTCACTCAGTTTCTTCTACATTGTGTAACATTACAGTGATTGGCTGTAAATATCACAGTTATTTCATTATAAGAATTAGATCAGTTTATTAAACAAACCAGCCAAAAACCCACAAGTGAGGTTTGCTTTTTGTGTTTCAGTGAGTTATCTTGGGCAAACTTTGATCCTGCTGCGTTGCTTTCAGGTTTTTGGCTGTACAAAGTGCCTTGCTTGTGCTTTACCTTAAAAGCTAAAGATGTGCTTGGGAAGGCAGATGCCTACATCCAGGTTACTGGTTTGGGTTTTAGATTACTTCCTAAGAGCCAGAATTCTTATCAGACATCAGGTATATTTGTATCTATCCTGGAGAATTGTACTATCCCTTTGAGCTTTCAAGATCTCTGGGAATTTTGGAGACACATGGTTACACATGAAACCTTTACAACTCATCTTCAAATTTTGATTGTACTCTGCTTGTCCAAAGGAAACATTCAGCTTTCTTCTGTACTCCCTCTAGTGTTTAATGTACTATATGACTGAAAATAGAAAACAAATACAGATTTGTATTCACCCAAACCCAGTGAAAGAATTAACGTAATCTCTTTCTTCTTGCTTAAGTTCCTTTGAGGTTTGCTCTTGTGGGACTTGCAAACCCATTTTGGGCTCACAGCAAATGCGTGTCCAGATGTGTTTGAAAAAATAGGGTTTAAGCTGGGCTTTAAATAGAATAAATATTTAAATAGAAAATGGTTTCAAAATTTACTAAATAAAAAACGTGAACAAGAAAAAGCCTTTGCTGTCAGTTGATGCTGCTTAATTAGGCAAAATTATCAGTATCTAAATTAATATTATATTCAAGCATATATTTGTTGCAGTTCCTGGCAGTCACATTTAAACTGGTGCTGGGAAGAAAGACCTGGATGAAACCAACTTGGATTTTTTTCAGTTATATAAAACTCCCTGAAAGGCTTTTACAAATTGCTTCTGTGTGGGAGGCAGCTTGCTGCAAAGCTGTCACTTGAAACTTTATCAATCAGAAGACAGTACCGTGTTTAATTATGCAGATTTTCAAAGTAAAAGAACTTTTTCTTGCTGGAAAATGTAGAACAGAGTCAGGTGAGATCTGGAACAATCTGAAAGATTTTGAAGAGTTTGCTAGGCTTAATTGAAATAGCTTCAAAAAGCTTGCTCTTGTGAAGAAGTATGGTCTGCTTGAAGTGTTTTAGCTTTCTTCTTTATGAAAGAAAACCCTTTTCTCTCCTTGTATGTTGTACAAATTGTCACTGACTTCTAATTATCTCTCTATCCAGCAAAGGAGTCCATCTCGGTGTATCCCTGAGTCTCTCTATAGCTGTAAAAATCTCCACTCTCTGCATTTTTATGGCCTAATTTAGGAGCCTTGAGTCCTAAAATAATGTGATGTTGTAGAATTTCTGTCCGTCAACACGCAGCAGGGGCAGCAAATGCTGTGATCTTTGTGAAGTGTCTAATAAATCCCTTCCTTGTGGAGACAGTTTGAAGTTCTCACCAAATAGGTAAAACTGCTGCAAACGTCCTGATGTTTGCTAGGAAACCTCAAAACCTCTCAGCTGTGCTTTCTGCTTTGGCTGTTACATGAGATGCCATGATGTCATGTCTCCTATATCTTCAGAGAGAGGAAACAATGAACTGAATTTTATGCTGCTTTAGCAAGATAGACGATGGGAAAGGAATGTGAATTAATCATGAACACTCCATTTTGCTAATGTGTTTTGTGATGAGGGAGAGAGAGAAAGTGTGTTTCCTTTTGCTCTTTCACCCTTTGGGTTGTTTGACTTCATTAGAAGTTGAATTATGCTGTTTGTTCTCACTCTAAGAAGCATGCATCACTGATGTGTGCCATGTAGTTGTGACTGATACGTTCTCTAAACTCTCCAGTGTTTATGGTGCAGCAGAGTTGGCACCACTACCTGTCGAAATTTGAGAAAATCATGACTTCTACCAGAAAAAGCCACTTCTGAGATGACTGTAACAAACCCAGTAAGCACTTTTCCCTCTGATTTCTGCTGGCTTTTCCACTGGTTCCCCCTTTTTCTAATTTTGGCATCATCTTTCTTAATTGTCTTTTCGTTGGCAATGCTGTCCTTTTTCTCAGCTCTTACTTGAAGGTTGTCTGAGAAATCCTAACATTATTACCCAGCTCGGGAGTGACTCAAAGCTTCTCCTCTTCCTTATGCATGGTGTGTCTGGTAATAAAAATGATGGATTGCACCTCTCCTTCTTAGGTCCTTTCAAATGCTTAGGTGACCCAGTGCTCACGCTCAGCTGTATTAGGATAAGGTCACAGGTCCTCACCCTCTGACTCTTTGCAGATTCCCTTTTAATATCATTGTGAACTTGCATTGCCTTTTTCTTGTTCTTTTTATGCTTCAGCCTGGAATTAGCCTTCTGGCAACTTCCCTTCCCCCAGTTGCTTTGTCTTCTCCTTTAGCTCTGTTTTAAATCACGTTGTATTTCTGGATTCAATACCTACAAGGCTGTGACCTTTTCAGTGAACTTGAAGAATGGGCTATTCTGTGGATTTTAGTCTCTCAGGGTCACAACTGCTGCCTCTGCTGCCTGGGAGTAGGGCACATCAAAGTCAACTGTCCTATTTTTTGGCATTCAGACTTGAAGCCAAAGAAAGAAATGTGGCTGTATCTTTGGGAATTTATGTTTTCCAACCCATGAGTTATTTTAGGTCAATCAAACAAAAGTGCCAACTGCTATGGACATGCTCTTTTATCCCTCCATCTCTTAAACTCCTGGCTCAGCAAAAAAACCAATCAGGACTCTTGCAGATGTAGAGGCTGGTCTCCAAAGTACCAGAGATCACAATCTCTGTCTCTGCCCTTTTGTGCTGCAAGACCTTTGAGTGCAAAGACAATTCAAGAGAAGCTCATGTGAACACTGGCTTTCTGTTCTCAGGCTGGCAGCAGAAATCCTTGACTCCATCTGTGTAATTGAAGGGAAAGGGAAGCTCTGAAGCACTGAAAAGCTTTTCAGTAGTGCCCTGCAGCACCCTGCGTGGAGCACATGGAGCTTGTGACCCCTTGAAGGTCCACTTTATGGATTAGCATGCATCCCTTGGTGTCTTTGGAGCGATCATGCTGTTGCAGGAACCATATCCAGAAACTTCTCTGGCTGCCAGTTGGAGGTTTTTGACCTTCCTTACTGCTACTCCCTCTCCAACAAGATTTGAGGGAGAGATTTGCCTTTGAGCCCATTCTTGGCTTCTGAGCTCAGGGAAGCACAGGTGTTCTTCTAGTACTTCAGAAACCCACGTGGAAGCCAAATTCCTCTCTCTTATTTACTTGTCTGTGAATTATGCCTGGAAATTACCTAAATTTGTTTGCAACGAGTTGAGCAACTTGTGATTCATAGGTGTCTTCCCAGTAGTACTGCAGTAGATAGTTACTCACATCTAGCAAAACCTCCAAATCCAAACCCCAGACTGTGGAGTGGGATTGACAGTTGCTGAAATTGATGACATTTGTAGTTGTAAAAGCAAATGTACTATTTGAAGTAGCACCCTTGCTGCATTTGGATTATAGGTTATGCATATAGAGCATTTCTGACATTTCCGCGCTACCCCTAATGAGGAGAGAAGAGGGGGATTCAACATTTAAAGATTTGTAACTGAAAGAAGAGCTCTAGAAGTTGGAAAATCTGCTCTTAAAATTTGTTCACCTCATTTAGGAAAATAGGGTGATTTAAAATGCCATTTTGAGATTGACATGAAAATTTGAAGACTGTATCAGCGACTGTTATGTAAATGGTTCTTGAAAAGTCTCTGGATCATTTACTCAGAGGCGTATTTAAGGCAGGAAATGACTTATTCATGCATTGTTTCATGAACTCATGCTGTGATATTATTTTTTTTAAGCTACTGGGAAGGAAGCTCAAAGAATTATGAGCGTGTAGAAGAAACCCGTGTGATAAACAAGGACAGCAGAGTGGTTACAGGGGTGACATGAAAACAAAACCTGGGAACAAATACTGAACCGACAACTGATACAACAGAACAAGCTAAATGAAATTGCTGAGCAAAGTCTTGACTTGGGAGTTTTTCAGTCTGAATGTCAGAAAACCTTTCAGGAATTTCACTTAAAAACAAAATTAACGCTTCGAGCTGAGATATTCTGATACTATCTACCTGTCTTGGGTGTTGAGCTGGGGTTAACTATTGCTTAGGAAGGATTCTGGTCTTTTTATAGGGTATTGTCTGCTTTTAATCCTTGACAAATGATTTTTTATGCTGAGAAGGCGAGGTGGTTTTAGTCATGAGAATGACTACAATAAAGCATGTCAACTGAATATTGGAGAAGACCAAGGCAATTTAGTCAGGACATTGCTACATGTATGGAGGGTAAGACTTTTAGGCCCTTTTTTTCTTTCTCCCATAAAGTTGGGTGAGAAGGTCATTGCAGGTGAATAACCTGAGCATGGGGAAGCATGGAGAGACCAATTTGGCACAGGTAATTTTACGAGGTTAGTTTACACTGGCAGGCACTTGGCAGAAATAGGATGCAGGAGAGCTGTTTAGTTCCTGGATTTCCTACTCTCTCAGGATCCTGTGAAACTTTGGACAAGTGATTTAACCCTTCATTTGATGGTTTTCCACCTGTAAAGAGCTACTCTCCCCATTGCACAGGACACTAGGAAGGACCAATCCAGCAGCTGGGAGCTACTCAGATACTTCAGTGATGTGAACCATCTGATTGCCTAGATAATAAGCAAGGAGAGACCCTTCCCAATAATAATATTTCTGACCCCAGGTTCCGTAATAATGTATTTGTGATTTGATTTATTCTTTCTAGAAATCCTTTTAATATGTCTTTATTGTTTCTTATTTAATTAATATCTATCCATTTCTTCAGTTTATCAGGACCATTCTGTTTATAATATCTACTAGCCCATATAGCCACAAGAATTATTGTAGCACAGGAGAGCTTTACATGTGATATACCCTTGGTTAGCATAGTTTCATATTTTTTTTAATACTTTGTTATTTACTACATTGTTCAGCATTGTCTTAAAAAGGTCTGTGGGAACATCAAGCCATCTCCTTGAAAAGTATGTTGGTAGAGAAGGCTGTAATTGCACAATTTATGTGTCCATTTCATGTTGGATGCTGTGTCCTTCCCAAAAAGGCACTATGGCATACATTCCATTGGCTGTATTCTGCTCCTGTGAAATTGTACTTGAAGTATCAAACTTAACATGGGCTTTTCTCTAAGCTCAGATTCACTTCTAAGTTTACAGATACAAGCACCATCTCTAATTTTACATATGGGCTTAAGTGTGAGTACACTTCTTTTCAGGTTTTTTTACTGTTTATTAATCCTTGCAGGTCAGTTTGACTAGATGGAAAATAAAGTCTGGAAAAGGCTAAAAGTTGACTGCAATGAAAATATATCTTTATATCTAATGAACCAGATACCTCTCTGGAGGGGGAATAAATTCTTTTCAACACGAAAAGTTTTTCAAAACCTGTGGTCTTCTGCCCTCAACAGCTTTGGTGACCAAAGGAGGGTTTTCTAACTCAGAATAATTAATAACTTGAGTGCATTTCCTTCAAGAACCCCAGGCTTCTTAAGGAGTGAGTTTTAATTTGGTACTTTGCTTAAATCTATGCAAACCATACTAAGGCATCAGTCTTCAATGCTTTGGGCTTTAAACCTGACAGTCCACATACAAGCCCCACTGAGAGAGGACTTGGTCTGGAAGGATCAGGAATTTCTAGTAAGGGTGGCCTTGGCTTTGTGCAGAGCTGGGGAGATCAGATTATTTCAGTATTGACAACAATGATCCTCATGGAGAGACAGACTGCAAAAATATGTATTTTCAGAGAGCCCTGTGGCTTGCTATTGTGAGATTCTCAATTTTATCTGAGTAAATGACAATGAAAATTTCTGAAGATGTCAGAATGACCCCGAAACAGTAAAACCTTGTGGATATGAAACTGCTGCTGGCTGTGTCTGCTGTAGTTGAGACAGAGAGTAGCATTAATAAATTGAATGTAGAACTCCTACTCTTGCATTTTTATCTGAACTTGTGATAACTAAATCCACTTTGGAAGTAATGCTAGAGAAACCTTCACAGTTTTGTAGTTCACATTCATTAATGGCGTTTAATTAATACACTAGAGTCAATGTCACAGCCATGAAAGGAGAAATATGGCTCAGACCTCCTTGGCATCGTGCCTCTGTAATCAATACACTCTGGACTTTAAAGCAAAAGGTCATGAAAGCATCCAGGTCATGAAAGCGAAAAGGTATCAGAGATTGTTCCTCACATGGATCTTTGCCAGTCGTACAGAAAAGACCCCTTTGACCTGAAAACTCAATGCTATGTGGTGATTGATCGTGTCGTATGGGATGAGAAATTATATTTCATAAAATACAACTCAGAGGCTGAATTCTGAACTATTGAAGTTTCCTTGGTGCCCCTTTCCTGAGGCCAATTTAGAAACGTTCTTGGAGGAATCTTGTCATTTTTTCCTCCCTCAGAGCTGTCTCCAGTGTGCTCTGGAGGAAAAGGGCATGCTGAGCCTCCATAGTTTTAAACAAAGATTTAGTCAATGCAGACACTATGATTGGATTTTATGGTATTCTACGCATGAGCCAAACAAGAGAAATCTTGTGTTCGAAAAATCAGTTTGTGGCAGCAGGAAGAACTTAGTCATGTAACCTCTGATTTATAGGAGGCAGGAAGGCAAGGAAGAAAGTGGTGCAAAGAAAAACTAAGCTTAAATCAAAGCATTGCGGTTAAGATTTAATCCTTGTTTTTTAACAGAGAAAAAATGTGTAACTCAAACACTGAAGCGAGTACGTTTATAAATCTGAATAATAAATCAAGAGAAAAGCATGTGTTTAGTCAAGGAAGTTTCTTGTATCCCTCTTGAAAAATATATATATATGGTATTTCTTATTATTCAAGTTAAGAAATAAGAATTTCCAGGCAGTAAAAACAAAACTTCTGCATGGAGTTCACCTCCATGTGATCTCCACATGTTCAAGGAAGATAAATCAAGCAATGGGTAAGAGTTATTAATTGCCCACATAAAAGAACTTGGGACTGACATCATGCGGGTGGAAGGGATGATCAAACCAGAGTGGAGTTTGCAGAGAACAGTGTAAGAAAACACTTTTTTCATGCATCTTCCCAGATGTATTTTGCCATGCCCTCTCTCACCCTCAGCTGCGTGTTTGTCTTTATGCGTGGTGTGGAAAAAGCATAATTAAACCCATCCTCCATGTTTTGCTTCTCTGTACTTAGTCCCTTTAAACACTGGTACATGACCATCTTACCTCTCTTCTGTGAACATGAATCAAAGCCTGTTTTATTCAGTGCCTCCACGCACCTGATTATCCTTGGTACCTTTTTTCATTGCTGTTTCTGTATGAATATCTTTTTAGGATTGAGATGTGTCAGTGAAAGAGATGCTGGCCTCTGTGTTGCTTGCTCTGTCTATCGCAAGGAAAAGCAATAGATATGTGGTGACATTTCAAACCTCACAAAATTGGATTTTGCCTCATAGGAAGGAATTTCTCTTTATTTTATTGGACTATGCCAGTGATCCGTTGCTTATTTTTATATGCTGTTCAGATAGTGAAAATATGTAAGTGCACGCATGTATAAACATCACTAATTCTGACAGACAGTTTAATAAATAACCAAAAACTGTATTTTCCAGTGCCACCATCGTTCTGAGCTCCGAAAAGCTCAGCACTTTACAGGCAAAACCAGCTGGATCCCTTATCCTGAGATTTTGTACTCAGGAGCCCCAAATTCTCACTGCTATGAAGAGCCTTTTGTGCACACAATCACGTCTTTTAGGTATTTAGATATTCAAAGTAACTTCTGTGCAGAAGCAGCAAAGATCAGGGCCCAATGGGACAAGAAGCAGAAGAAAGGGCTCATTGTCAGTAGGTAATAACTCCTTGTCATTCTCTGTGGGAGGTTAAAAAAATGGGAAAGATTGTTGCTAGGCACTTGCCATACCATCTCTTGGTTCACCAGCACCCAGGATAACCTGGTTTTAAGATCTCCTCTCCAAAAAGTTTTCAAGAGGGCGTTTTCAAGACTGTCCTGTAGTCTTTTGCTGGAAAGTGAAGCAGAATTTACTTAGTCAGTCTCCTGAGAGAGATGGGTATAGCTAAGTATTAAAAATACATAATTATTTGACCCCTCTGAGACCCTTCTGGAACATTCTGTCTCCATATTAACTTTTTTCCATTAGTATTTCATATTTGTCATGCCATGTTACTTTTGATCCTATGGCTGTTTACTGCGGCGTTGCTGTAATTTGATCCCAAACCCACATTTTTTTGAAAATTACACATCACCCTCATCGATCCTGGCAATGGCAACTGAAATTTGTGTGTCTGTATATGCAGAAATGAGGCCCACGGACTTCACTGTGTTACTTTGTCATCTATAATATGTTGGAAATTTGCTTAAACTTTATCATGGCAACTTGTGTCCCGACTTGAAATCTTACCAGAATCCATTTCAGTGTATAAAAGGCTGCTGATTTCACTCCGGAGCCAGAGAGGAGGCTATTTGACATTTGTTTGTTGGCTAATCTGTTTGAGAAATCTTACATAAACTCTGGGAAGGGAGCTGCCAATTTCTGCACGTTGGAGGAGAAATGCTTCCTTATTTGGAGAGGTTTGCTCCTACTCGGGGCCACAAGAGTGGTTTCCAAACGCTTCTGGTATTTGATGACTGTGGCATAACTTTGGAAATCTTTGTGCGCTTTATGTTCCTCCTTTCAGCTGTTTTGAGATCAACTGATGCGGAAAGGTGGCAGGCAGGGAGAGAGTCCTTGGAGCTTTGCTGCTGGCGGAGGGTTTGATGCTGGAGTGGAGGGGATGGACAGAAGGTGGGTTTTTTCTATGCAAAAAACCACCCACAGGAAACCCCAAAACAAAACCATCCCCCTCCTCCTTTAACCCAGAGCTTTTTGTTTTGCTAAGGAATAGAAAACAGCAAGAGGACAGTGTGTCTGAATTGCTGTGAGACATCAAGGGTGGCTGCTCAGCTTTGGGAAGGGAGTGCAAGGTCCTCACCTTCATCACGCCCAGGACATCCATGGCCAAGAGCAGCAGGGGCTGAGCCCTTTGCTTGGCCATGACCTTGCATGCACTGTGGGATCCTGCTGTGATGTGATGCATGAGGTCCCCTGGGACAAGGGTCTCTTCAATAGTCACTTCTGAAAAGCCAAATTCTGGGGCTCAAGTTGAGTTTGCTTCCACAGTAACTGACCTCCGCTGGTGGATCTAGTGCAGAAACATCTGTACATTAATCATGTTTGTGGGCTATGGTGGTGCTGTCAATGCTCTAACACAGGAAGCTTTAGAAATACACATGGAAAGACTGTGGGGAGAACTGAAGTGGTTATTTATGGGGGCTAGCATGTGGGGGGAGAGTTTCTTCTTCTGCTTTCCTTTGACCTACATATATATATTTAACACACCTCTGCATTATGTTTTCCTCAGTTTACCTATTTTTCTCCTCACATGTAAAGAGCTGTTTGTATAGAAATGTGTATTACTGTTTCTTGGGAATTTATTTGCTAACTGCCAGCTCCAGAGTTGGTTTTGCATGTTTAATTTTTTCATGTTCATGAGGCAACGTTGGCAGGAAAGGCACTATAAAAAGCATTTATTTCATGGAGTGGTACAAACATGTTTTCAGCTGAGTTGATGACACTGAATACAAAACACTTCTCATTTACGCTTCCCCTTAAGGTTTGTTTAATGAACTAAAGTTTTTCATATTACTTAGAGGTGCAGTTCTTTCTACTCATCCAGAAAGGATAAAAAAACTTAATAAGCATTTACAGCTGCAGTCTTGTGGAAAATAACCTATTTAGGAACTTTTCTCCATGAATCTCTGAGTGTTATGGAGATTCCTCCACTCGTTTATTTTTTCTCACAATTCCCCCTTGAGCCTTGAACTCTTTTATTGTGAACAAATGAATAAGAATTACTATACATGTGGAAAATCTGGATTTGGAAGCCAGTTGTGAAGCTACCTGGAAATTTTGATGCAGATACATGTTTACACCATGAGGAACTAAGGTGTGTGAGAGACACCAGCATTTTTAGTCTTCAAGTTGTATTGACACTGCCTGTGAACAAAGAGCCATGATTCCCCACTGCAAATAATTTATTGAATTTACATACAATATTTTTTCCCTGGCAGTGGGGTTGTATTAATTAAAATGCTCATTACAACTTGTGATCTGATACTTTGCAGGAGGCACTTCCTCAGGCTGTTAACGAGGGCTTTAATGAAAAACGCCTGTTTCTGATGCTATTTCGTGCATTGGTGTCTAGAGGATGGAAGTGGTCCTGCTCCATCCAGGACTCATCTTAATGCTTAATTAGTTTTCTGGTGAGGTTGCACAGGTATGCCAGGTCGTGTAGGGAAACTGGGAAAGATAAGACACATGTAAAGCAGAGCCTGGAGCAGGATACTTTGTGCCACTTTCCCATGTACAGGTTCTGACATGCATCTCCTTCATCGAGGGATTGGTCTCCTGTCCATCGTTTCAGCTAACCTATATTTTAATGTAAATATTAAAAACAGTTGGAACAAGGTATTGCATAAAAGACTGTGTTTTACGTTCTCACTGTTGTAACTTCTTGTCCTCTAGTGTAGCTCCTTTCTCTACCTCTGGCACTTGCGTGTTGGCAATATCTTCAGCTGGAACAGCTTCAGTTTGGGCAAAAGTCCATCATTTATCAAACTTTCTGTGCACCTGAAGTGCAAATTAAAATGACAAACATCAGTGTGCATGGCAGATAGAGGTGACCTCAGGCCTGTTTGCTTGGACCAGTTGGAGGAAGCTGTTTGTTACAGAAAGTGAAGCACGGGCAAGAGTGTGGGAGGCTTAGTCAAGAACGTAGAGGTTACCATTTCATATCAATAATGGGTTTCGCATCAAGAAGGTGCCATATGCCTCATTGAATATCTGATAGACAGAGGAGACTTTGAACAGAAAGAGTTTTTGAGCCAATGACTTATCAAAGGCTGTCAGAATAATAATTTTTTCCCCTGATTTCAGTCAATTGCTGTCTGACAATTGAAAAGCAAACCTATTCAGAGAGCGTTCACCCACGCTGGTGCCTGATCCACAGTGCTCTGCAGCCACATACTTGGAAGCAAAAAGGAAAAGTACACATATGAAGCACCAAATGGAGGTTGTTAAACACAAACCATATGTGTTATTTAGCTTTGGAACATAGTGAGGTTACGAAACCATTCTTGGAAAAGAAGACAAATACATTTCCTGTACATCAAAATCATTCGTAACAAATAGATGCCTGAAGAGCTTGCTGAAAGATGGGGCACAATAAAGATGCCAGAGCCCTGGAATTCAGCTTACAACTGGACCCTGTTCATACTGTGCTGATGAAGTTCAGGCAGTTGTAGGAATGAGATTAAACATGGGGCATGATAATGATTGGTAAAGGATTTTAATTTATTTTGATGGTCTTTGTAGTCCACCGAGTATGAATTGGAAGCACACTTCCAGTTCTCACAAGGTTACTGAATCTGAACTCAGTATTGCTCAGTAAAAATACTGAACTCAGTATTGATCAGCGTCAAATCTGAACTCAGAATCATATTAAAGTATCATGGTTTTGCCTTAGCTGTGCATGGAATTGTCAGAACTTGTGGTGGAACTCAGTATGCAACATTAATTCATTTTTTAATTGTATGACAGGGGAGAAAAGAAGATGCCAAAGGCTCCCTGCAAACCAAATATTGTACAGTGCACAGTCAAATGAAATCTGAACATCAGTGATTACATTTTTAGTAGGATGAGTGTTCTGACTGAAATGCAGCAATCTGTCACTTGGCCTTTCTGTGACATTCAGTGTATTGAAATTACCAGGGAAAGATTGGTTTTTGACATGCTAAATTAACTAAGTTAGAAATTTGAGCTTTATCATCTCTGCTAATTGTTACAGGGAGAGGGAAGAGCTGTTTGTCTTTTATTTTCTAAGCAGCCTATTCTGACAAGAACTAACAAAGAAGTTAAAATAAAAATTTGCTCCAAAAAGGTCATCTTTGGAAGCAGTAGAATTGGTTGATAGAGAGCAACAACTTTTAATCTGAGCTGCAGCAGTGCAGTGATTGTACTGAACGCTTTCCCCTTAAAGTCCAACATAACCATAATTAGAGTTTATCTGCATGACATTTGTCATTTGTAGTTACGTTTCCTTTAGGATGGGCTACAGTTTTGTTTCTTTCTACTTACTGTTCAAAATGTAACTTTTGTTTCAGATAGATAAATGATAAATCCATGTCAATTCTGCCAGGTGATGATACTGGGAACCCTGTCTGTAAAATCGAGACATTTCAGATCTGAAATTCTGTTTGCTCAAGCAGTCATTGTCTATGAATGTCAACAAATCCATTTATTTTTTAGTTCCCAGACAAATGTGAGTCCTGGAAAAATGTGTAAATGAAATTTGTGAAAACTTTTAATTGGTAGTTAAGGATCTGCATCTCTGGCCTTGTCATGAAAAATAGATTTTACTGCTGTTTGTCAATTGTCTGAGGGTTCTCCAACCTTGGCTCCCCATTCCTAGGTATTAGATATGAATTTATAGGCCTTATGCTGAGCAAATATTTAGAGAAATACTTGGCTGGTCTGTGTGGGAGAGTAGAGGGACTTCAGGAGTAATAGGATGAAATTAGGATTTGTGTCTGTGAGGTTTGTTAAACCTAATTTCAGTTTTCCCGAAGCAGAAAGACCTACATGAGATAGAAAAGCAGATAAATGACCCTAAATGTTTATTTTTTGTAGTGGTTTCAGGATAAAGTGATGAAATTTAAAACTGTGCTTGAATATGGATGTTTATGTATACACACAGAGTTGCTTTGGCACTACCCAGCACGAGGTGAACAATGTGGGCAAAGCTGTAATTGCAGCCGTACGTGTGTAATTGTTCATAGGAAATTCTGTGGGCAGCCTGACTTATTGCCAGGCAAATTTAGATGAATGGACGCATCAGCTACATCATTTTTGACAGTATATAAGTGCATGAATTAGAGGGAGACTTCTCTGCTCATTGTGCTCTTGCTTCTGGAAGGCAGTTCCAGGTAGCAATGGCACTTGGCCATCGGTTTATGAAATTTTGATTTATGATGTGTTGCCCCCAGTGGGTGTGTGGTGAGGCCAGTTTCATTGCTGGGACCTCAGCACACCCATCCTCCCTCTGGTAGTCCCATCCTGAGAGCACAGGCTGAATTAATAGAAGGAGATGAAGATTAAAAGAAGGTAAAATATAGCATGTGATTTGTGTGCATATGTACATACCTCCAGGCATGTATAAACCTCCTTGCTTCCCAGTTTGCATTCAAGGAAGAGTTTGCAAATAACTCTTGCTCAGGATGAAACCACAGGAATTCAGTGTGCTGGTGTGAGCAGCATCCTCTCCTAAACAATGTGGTCAGGGATGGGCAGCATTATGAAAGCTTCCCGCAAAGCTCACGTTGCACCCTGAGACCGAGAGTCTGATGTGAGAGGTAGAGATTGATGAGATGAGGACAATGTATTTAATGGCCTATTTAGAAAGACAAAAAATATTCCTTTTAGGAAAAAAAAAGGATGTTTCTTTGTTAAGTCTTTACTTTTTCCATATCATATATGGGGAGGAAAAGAGCAAAAGGTACTGACAGCCTGATTGAAACACTATAATTAAAAGTGTGTGTGTAGAGGAAAAGAGCCTTGTTGATCTTGGGAAAGCTTCACTTTCCGTTACTTCATGCTTACACAGTGCTGACTTCACAAGATGTTTAATTCATGTAGACACCTAAATGTCTGGAGACCCACAACATTGCTCCTGTGGAGGCATCTTTGACTTGCTTGAGCTCTGCATGGAGGTACCAAAGTCCCATTGCCCAGGGTCCCATTGCCAAAGTCCCAAACTGCACAGGGTTTGTAGATAAGGCAGAAGAGAAGTGCAGGATTTCTCACTGCTGAACCCAGCTGAAAGGCTCTTTCGTTCTTTATTAATTAGAAAATGTAATGGTATGATCGTGCACGGTGCCATGCGTGCAGCACATCAGCAAAGAAGTGAGGAGTAAAGCAGTCGTGTGGCTTTATCACAAGGATTCGAGCTGTACTTTTAATTATAGACCAAGTTAGTTAATAAAAGTAAAGAAAGAAATGAGACCTCTCCTGAGCAGTATACAGTGTACTGTCAAATCCTTTCCCACGTAATGGTAATTAGTAGGTAGATGAGTGTGGTGCTTTGCCGTTCTGCCGCCCTCCCGTTACACAATACGCGCTGGTACACACAGTTTTAAATGAGGGAGCAGCCAAATTGGGTGTAGGTGGAAGTTGTGTCTCAGAAGTTTTGTCTTTAAGCTTCTGGATCATATGGCCTTATAAGCAGTGAGAGGCTGAGGACAGATATATAATAATGTTCTCTAATATTTTGGCTTGCTGTGTGAAGACACCTTCTTTAAGCTAATCATTCTACTTAAAGTTTGCAAAACATGTAAAGTTACGTGAAGCTGCTATAAAGTAATGTATATAGAAGAAATGTCCTTGTATTTTAATATTCAGAAGACTCTTGACAAATTATTCATGATGATTTTCTTTTTCAAAATGCTTCCCCCCATAAAACCTCCTTTAATTCCTCTGGGGAGAAGCAGGATGGACCTCAGCAGCACCTTCCATTATGGGGGTTCACTCTGGTTTCTGCGTCTTGCCTCTTGTCAAGTTCTAACACTGGGCTGGCAATTAAACCAATGACAGATGCTCTCTATTATCACCTCTCCCTTTCCAGAAAGGGAAAAGAAATATGGGCCTGGGGCTGAATGTTTGGGAGAGGGATGCCCACAGACTGGTGAGGTGCTGCACCTCTGCACCACGTTGTGTCCATCAGGACTTGCCGAGGGTTGGATGCTGAGAACAACCTTTTCCTTCCATGACTTTTGCAGGTGAGCCAGCAGTGTCAGTGGTGGATGGTTATTCAGAAGTTGGTTGCAAGGGTCTTCTGCAGTGGAAACAGCCCCGGATTGCACAAAAGCACCATTATTTAGTTTTCAGATGAAGCACTCGGCAGCAGGAAGGACCAGATTTAAGGCTGTGCGAACTCCATCCAGCTCCCTTCTCTGCACGGCGTATGATGCAGTCTGTAATTACACCTTCTCCACGGGAACCCAGTCATACTCAGCACACATGACAGCAGCAGCGAGGCGAGCATTAAGATACCAAAGCAAGCTCAGTTTGAATCATTTAAATTTGTGATTTAAATATTTGAAATGTTTCTGTGTGCGTACAAGCTTTGGATTTGGAGTGAAAAATCACCTTGGCTGCTTTAGCACCTACTTGGTAACGAATTATGTCAGTAGTAAGGTGGTTGGAGAGGTTCAGGCTGTGCAGTTAAAGCACTTCTGTATGAATGCTTAAAAAACAAAACATCTGCCAGAGGTGCTGGAGGCCAAGCAGTGGTGGGAGATGTTGGGAAGGGAAAGCTGCCGGCAGCCGCCTTGATGGGGGGACAGTGGCCACAGTAGCACAATTTATGAGGCAAAATATGAATGTTTTATGCCTCTCATTTCAGATTTCTAGAGTCAGACTTGTCTTACTCTTTGCCATACATTGCCTGTGAATTTGATCACTCTTGTTCCCATCTCGAGCTTGCTTTTCAGGCAGCAATAACGCACATCACTGTTACGATCATTGCTCTAAGCTCTCCCTGAGTTAACTCCTATTAAATGAGAATAGTACAAAAAGTGGGTTTTGGCTCCCTGGTTGGGTATTTTATCTCTCCATGGCTTTCCTGAAGGCTTGACCGGGTTGATTTGGGGTTGGTGCTGCTGGCCCTGGCCCAGGGGCCGTACCCCTGAGAGTCACCCAGGACCTGGAGGGTTGGGCTGGCTTTGGTTTCAGCTCTTCCAAACCTGTGAATTTTTGAGGAGATGGCTCCCTCGTGTGGTGACAGCACAAAAACATCATCTCCTGCTTCCCCTCGACAGAAACCCCCAAATTGCTTTTTTTTTACCATAACAACAGTGTTAACTCCACTGCTTGAGAGGCTGATAGAGACCTTGCTGAACGTTTGTACTCCTCTGATGGGCTCCAGGTCGTGGTGTCACCCATCATCTGCATTGGAGAAAGAGGTACAAACCTGCCCATAAAGTTCTTATTAAAGCATGATGAACAATCTCACGGCATTAAGCAGCTGGGCGATTTTCCTGTTGGGAACTCAATATTCAGTGGTTATTAGCGTGATGCTTTACTGACAGGCAGGGGAGTAATTTAGCTGAGTGGGAAAATCATAAATAAAATAGTGCTGGAATTACAGCACATTGAGGGTAAGCAGTAATAAGCATTTCAAGGAGTTTTCAGCTAAATGTAAACAATTCCTGAGGCTCCATAGAAGTTTTTAACTTCATGTTGTAGAAGATAGATGTTATTGGTACGGTGTTATGGGAAAATTAGCATTCCTAATGCAGATCAGGATCCTCAGAAGAGTACAAAATTTTACAATCAACTACTGTTGCTTAGTAACAATTAATGAAATCAGGATATAGCTCTGGTCTGTTCATTATTTAATCTAATAAAAAGTTCTGAATGAAAGCTGTGGCTATAGGTACGTATGTACATTTTCGTGGTGTGAAAGTTAGATCTAGTCAGTGTGTGATGCTGCCCTTCCATTGCCTCTGAGAGATTTCCAGTTGCTGTAGTGGAAGAAAAATCAGCTATTTTTCCTTAAAATCCAGCTAGTGAGCTATTGTTTCTTTTGCATTCAGTGGGCATTATGCCGGTCTTTAAAAACTGAACTTCTTTAAAGGTTACACGAGACACAAAGAGCTGGGTGAATTGTCATCATCATCTCACTGCTTCGGTGCCAGAGGGGAGGTCTGTGTTATTTTCTGTATTTCATGGCCAAATTGTATATCATCTATTTTTTTTTTAATTATAGATATTTTCTACTTTGGGGAAATTCCTCTCCTAGTTTCACAAGTATTTAGAGTTCCATTTACCTTAAAAAAGACTGGACTGGGAGTATTTAATTAGGATTTTTATTTTTTTTTAACACAATATCAGAGGTCTTTCATTTACAGATTCAAAGCATCTTTCTTTCTATGAACACCATTAAATACACAGTGGTAGGTACTTAACTCACCTCTTTCTGATGTGATCCCTTTGGGGTATGGTGCCCCAAGCATCATCTTCCTCGTGTTTTTCAGTAGTGTGTTGTGAAATACTCAAAACGAAGGGGGCATCTGCCACAAAATCAATCACATTCCCAGAATATTATCTGGATGAAGCCAAGCCTGCTATTTGGGAGCATGGCTATTGAAAACAAGACTTTCTACAAGTGAGGAACCACAAGAATAACTGCTTTTTGTTGGCTGGTAAATACATATTATTATAATCATAGAATCATAGAATCATTATGGTTGGAAGGCACCTTCAGGGTCATCAAGTCCAACCTTTATCCCATCATATTCCTAACCATTGGACCATTAGATCATGGCCTCAAGTGCCTCATCAACCCGTTTTTTGAACACCCCCAGGGACAGTGACTCCACCACCTCCCTGGGCAGCCCATCCCAGTGCCCAACCACCCTCTCCGTAAAGAACTTCTTCTTAATCTCCAACCTAAACTTCCCCTGATGGAACTTGAGGCCATTTCCTCTCATCCTGTCATTAGCAATTTGGGAGAAGAGACCAACACCAGCCTCACTACAACCTCCTTTAGGTAGTTGTAGAGGGCAATAAGGTCTCCTCTCAGTCTCCTCCAGGCTCAATAACCCCAGTTCCCTCAGCTGGTCTCCATAAGGTTTGTTTTCCAGACCTCTCACCAGCCTTGTTGCCCTTCTCTAGACCCGCTCCAGATTTTTTTCATCTTATTTTCTGCACAGTGTCAAAAATTATTCAAGAGGGAAGCTGTGCTGTATATGCTGAAATTAAGACTCTTTTTGTCCTCTCCTCTGCTGGGCATGAGAGTTGGGGAAGCGATGCTGGTATGGCCGCGGAGGTGGGGCCGAGCGTCCCTCGGCGGACAAATGTCCCCATGGACCCGTCTGTGCTGCTTTGCCTGAGGCCAAGGATCACTCCCCAGACAGATGCCTTTCGCAGCGTAGACGTATGTGTTTCTGGTTTATTAAAAAATTAAAATGCAAAAAAAAAAAGCCACCAAAACTCTTGCGATTTAGACAGCTGGTCTGGCAGTTGGCAATGTGAAGGCCTATTAAAATATTTATGCTATTTGTTATTTAACTTCACTTGTTTTTTTGGAAGAATTTGGAAATGGGCTGATTAAATAAAGTAGCGTGAGGTCACCCTGGTTGGGAGTGACATGTATTGGCAGGAATCTGGGGGCACTGGCAGCACAGGGGACCAATATTCCGTCTTTCACTTTCCTCGAATCCGGTCGTTTTGTTTTTGTTCTGAGCGAAAAGAGGTGCTGATAAATATGCTGAAAATATTTTCACACTTCTGTCGGGTGGAATTTCGATTCAGTAGCTGGTACATGAAGGCCTGGCTTCATGAAAGCTTCTGAGTCAGTGACAAAACTCCTCCTGATTCAGCCATAGCAGTGGAAATCGATGTTAAAAATGACACCTCCCCTTAAGGTTTCAGTGGGTTGTGGTTTTAGGTCTTCAGAAAAGTCACCGTGCAGGATTTAATAAGGGATCTAACTTTCAAAACTTCTCAACTGCTTAAACCATAACACCCCAAACACAGCTTGGACAAGTTTCAAGTAACATTTAATTGTTTTCCAAGAGAGAACAGCTCTCTTTGTAACGCAGAGTGGCTTTCTTAATTAGTAAAAACAATATAATTAAATTTAGCATCCTCGGGGAATGATGATACCAAAACTACCACCACCACTTGAAAATTCAGAAAGGGAGATTTTAAAAGCAAGAGGAAGGGAGTCCACGTGTCCACTCGAGGCAAAAGCTGAGCAAATTGGGTCATTCCCTAAGTGCAGGGGAGGCCAGGTTGGATGTGCACATCCTGATGCTGTGCAGGGAGGGGGCCCTGCATGTACAGTGGGGGGAAAGAGAAAAATTCACAATGGCATGGAAGTCAAAAAGGTGTTTTCAGAATAATAAAAGCAAAAAAAAAATGGTCACCAACAATGGTCACATTTTGAAACAAGGAAGGAGGAATGGAGAGGATTGAAGAGAGAGGGAGGGGAATCATAGAATCATTATGGTTGGAAGGGACCTCCAGGGTCATCAAGTCCAACCTTTATCCCATCATATCCCTAACCATTGGACCATTAGACCATGGCCTCAAGAAAAGGCAAGTGAAAGAAGTCTCAAAATAGCTCCTTTTCCAATGCCCCACTTGAAAGAAAAACTTCTTGAAAATTTATGAAAATTTCTTAAAAAAAAAATAATGAAATACATCCAGCTCCTCAATCTGCAGTTCCTCTAGATATTCAGCTAAATCCCAATCCTGACTTCACTGGGTTAAGTTCAACTTTTTTAACTTTTGATTACTGTGAGTGTTGGGAAAGCTTTCGAGCAGAGACCAAGAGGTCAACTGTAATCTGTGCTCAGAGATGGTGATACAGCATGAATAAATGGGGCTAGACACACGGAGATCGAATTAGTAAAGCCTGGTTTCATGTTAACTATAGATAATACGGTGTGAAATTATTTAATTAGTAAAAATCCCCAGATATTCTGGGAAACAAAAAGAAGTGGATTGGAGGAGAAGCAATGTCGGGGTGATCAAGGAGATGAATGAGGGAGTCTCCACAGCTTCATATTGTAACTAGAGGAATGAGAAAAAGGGCACGTTTCTTTCTCTGATGAGCTGGAGCCATCTTAGCTGTGTTGTACATGAATGGAGAGGAACTGGCACGCAGGTGCATGTCTGTACAGGTGGGTGTCCATGCACATGCAGATGCATTTTCTGTGCTGGATCAGGACATCAACCCCCCCCCCCCCCCCCNTTCTTTCCAGCATCTCATGTTATTTATATGTTTTTTCCTATCCTTTGAGGTTGTTATTTGCAATTTGATATTTTTTCTTGTGTTACTCATTTTGGGGAGCTGCTATTTGGGGGCTGATCTTCATTAGGGCTTTTATACTACAGTAAGTTGGGGATGCATTCTCAGTTTTGGTTTGGTTTTTTTTTTTTTTGACTATTTAGAGTTTCTAACTTGTCTTCACAGCAACCTGTTGCTTTATTTCCCCTCAGAACACATGTAGACACTTTTTCAGGTGTTCAGCTGGTCGGTGTGTTTTGTTCTACCAGCCACCTGGTTGGGTTGGTTAGGTTGTATTTGCCATTTAAACACGATTCAAGTTCCAGCAGCAGGGAAAGCTCTTCCCTCCTGTTCTTTTCTTTCAATATTATTCTTAAACTTTAATATACATCACTGTGTTGTTATTTCGGTCCTTTTGTGACCTGGACTTTGAGGAAGGAAATGTGATTACATAGCTTGAGTTGGTCACCTTATTTAAATTATCTTTGACTGATATGCCAGATAACTGCTTTTTTTTCCCCCATTTTTCCCCTATAGTTTGGAGAGAAGGCACTCATATAGGAAGCGGCAATCTTCACTTTTAAGTGATTGGAGTGGTGCTGCAACTTCTACCTGATCCACACTTCCACTCCTTCTATGTATGTGAAGTTCAGGAAAGCAATTTACAGCCTGAAGACCTCTGAGCAGTCTTAATGGTCATATTGAATCTTATATTCTTTCTTTCTTTCTTAAATAATTAGTGTCATTTATACTCATGATATTGAACAGGGGGGAGAGTAGGTGCAAATCCATTAACTGGCTTGTAACTTTTTTTATCCTAATAGACAATAATTGGTTTCTTGCTTACGTTCCAAATTGCCTTTAGGAATATTTTGTTTTAAAAGGCTATTTATATATTTATTTTATATCTATATATACACATATATATATGTGTATATATAGATATGTTTCAAAGACTATTTATATATTTTCTTCTTATATATACAGGATGGAAGAACTGGGAAGGCTGATGGCTAAGATAGATGGTTAGGGGAAAAAGAATTGCATTTTTTCTTGTGACTTGAAAGAAAACCCTCTGAGCAGCTCAGGGAGCTCCATATCTTTTCGGTTATGGTGGCTAAACTGGTGTTTGCATTTTGACAAATTGAGGAACCTAGTGGCCTGAAATGGTGTTGATTTTGTTAAAAAAGTGACCAGAAAATACGACTGTGTGGCCTTGACAGTGCTTGTCTGTGTAAAGCAGCATTATATGAGTCAGTAACTCCTCTTCAAATTGGCCAATATAAAATCTTAAAAATTCTCTTCTAATTCCATGTGCTGCATAATTCAGTTTGGGATCTAAAAATAAAGCGAGGTTCATTACAATACTGTGCACACACAGAAGTGAAGTAAACACGTGTTAAATCTGCTCCGAGTTGTCTGATTAAAATAATCTCGGTGTGAAGGAAGAAGGCAGGAGGGCCACAGACAAGCACTTGGGAGGCCAGAGAGCTGTTGTAATGCTCGTGAAAATTAAAGCTGTGAGAGATTGGGCAGATATACAGCATGCTAAAATTATTAGGGTTCATGTGGGTGCAAAGGTGTTGACAACTTGAAATTTCTTTGAAGCTGGCCTTAAATTTATATTAAGTCAGCAATAGGAGGTGAAACTGTGTTTGCTGAAATTTTCTGGCATTTGCTTTTAAATCTGGAATTTCATTTGCGAACATAATGCTGTGGATAGAGAAACAACAAGCAAAAGAGAACAGCGAGTTATTTTACTGTTCAGGGAGACAACAGGCTCTTTATAGTACTACTCTATAGCTTAATTTTTAGCGCCCGTATAAATAGAATTCAATTCACCAACTGATTCGGAGAGGATAATCCATCAATATTTAATTTGGTAAAAAAGAAAAGGCTTTAAAATAATATAATGTAGTTCATGAGTCAGATGCACTGTTGGATTATCTTATTAAATGTAGATGTATAGTATCGGTGGCCTCATGTTTGTTATTTTAATAATTCTAATTAACTTTTGGTAATTATGGTGGATCTGCTGCCAACTATCCCGGCCATGATCATTATTCAGGGTTATTATTTTCTATAGACCGTCAGCCAGTGAATATAGGAAGTTTTATGGCAAACTAAACTTAAATAGCACAAGAAGGTTTTCTTGTTGAAGAAAAATGCCTCTTGGTGAACTTCATCATGATCTGTCCGTGTTTAAGAGCTGCTGAGAGGTGCAGGCAATGGTTATGATAATGTAGTAATTTACAAACCCCCCATAAACTGTATTTCACTCTTTCTCCCTGATTATTGATGATTAGTGAGATTTGCATGGGGAAGTACAAGCTTTCTCCCAGATAATTATCCTAGTCCTCTTTTCTCTGTCTTTTTATGATCCCACACTCCATTTTTTATAGCATGGTGGTGGTAAAACGTGACATTCCAGACTGAGCTTCTGCAAGGATCTTAGCAATGGAAAATGAACCCATTTATCCATGCAAGGACAAATTCTTCGCTTGTGCTGAATGACACTTCAAGAAATCCACTGAAGTAGGGAGCTGCTGATGAAGGTGGGTCTGAGAAATAGGCTTGTGGTCTTTGTCTCTCCCCTTGGTAGGCTGTGAGACTTCAGCTCTCGCGTTGGAGATGGCATTCCAGAGCATGCCAGTGGTTTTGCTTGTCTGGGCTTGGTCTTTCAGCTGCTGCAAAACTGCTGTCCCAGTTCAGCTGTTCAGGTGTCACAGGTTGCAGTTTCCCATCGAAACTCTGTGCTCAGAGTGGCAGAGAGAAGCTGCTGTCACTAACATTGTGTTGCTGGGAAGGAGTTTTAAAAACAGTAGATTAAAAAAAAACCCAGACTGTTATTGGAGTGAGTCCAGAGGAGTCCACGAAGATGATC
>VZRW01013727.1:0-10460 GCA_013398125.1 Aegotheles bennettii | reverse complement strand
TGGGGCTTGGAGCACCCTGGTGTGGTGGGAGGTGTCCCTGCCCATGGCAGGGGGTGGCACTGAATGGGCTTTGAAAGGTCCCTTCTAACCCAAACCATTCTGTGATTCTATGATTATGATATCCAGAACTCTATTTCTAATCAACTGGGGATGAGACTGTAAAAGTTAGAAAGATTTATTTTTCTGCCACAGCAGCTTTTCCATGGGAAGGAAGAGTTGCAAACTCAGAAGTTTATTTCATCTGACCTTACTTCATAAAAAAAGGAAAGTCGTTGGAATTTGAGTTATTGTAATTTCAAAAAGAAATTTGTAAGGGTAAATTTGCAATGGTACTCGGGGTACACGAGCAGAGTGAATGAAAAATATTGCAGCACCAATTCCTCCTGGAACTGTTCTCTTTCTTGAATTTACCACATTTCTTAAAGGAAGGTAGGGACTCTCCAAAATGTTCCTCTCATCTCTTCAGCTTAACAGGTGGAAGTGGGACTCATGGAATAATGTGTCAGAGGTAAAGGAGAGCAGCTGAGATGTCTCGGAACAATCAAACCCAAACCATTGACAAAGACTTGAGGAGAATTTGAACGCTGCAGACTTCCTTTGTTAAGACCTGAGATATGGTGCTGGGGAAAGGAACAAGTCCTTTCCTAACAGCTCAATGTGTGACTAGATTTAAAGGAGATATATTGCGTATCTTTAATTTGGAAATAGAAAATTTTGCAAATAAATTGAATTAATCCCAAAAGAGTGTTTGGGATGTAATTTAAGACTCTAAAATGAAAAGGGAACTCAGAATGAATTTACAGATGACAGCTGTTGAGGAAGATGTGTATATGACACCCTATGAGTACAAAGTTACTCTGTCATCTAATGAAGTTATTAGCACTGAGGGATGGTACCCATTAAAATAACTGCTAATTTCTTATGCTGCCGAGCTAGCTGACTGCTCTTTCTTCAAAGCTCATTGTGTTGCTGAGAGAGTTATTGAACTTACTCTAAGCCCCTGGAGAATGCTCATCTTCAATTTGCCCATCAGAACATCCATACAATTATTTGGGGCATCTTCAAAGTGTTTCATTGCTTTTGAGTAGATCATTGAGATAATGGACTCTTGTTTGATACTGGCGTGCCTTCTGGATGACAATGTAAGAAAATGAAGCCCCCACCTCCCTGTGATCTTTTCCTTTCTTCCTGCATATCACACAAACAAACGCAAACTCTGAGATCGTATATAACTTATAGATTCCTCAAATGACATTAATCCTAACTGCTTTTATCTTTTTTTTTTTTTTTTGTGTATTGCCTACTGCAATTTGGTCTCTTAATTTGTTTTCGCAAATGCTGAATTTGATTTCCTGCTATCAGTGAGTGTCTGCCTTTCGGGAGGCTCCAAGCATGATTGGCATAATGAAAAGTCTTTCTTGCATTGGAGTTGGATGTTTTTATATTAAGAACTTCTCTTTCTCTAGTTACTAAGATCAGACAGCAGATCTTCCTGTTTCTTCACTCCAAGTTGTTGCTAATCTTCGTCATCAAAGTGAGTAATACTTATAAGGGTACAGCAAAAGTAGAAAAAAAATGTGGAAAATCTAATAAATGGCAAATCCTAGTGTGGTTTTTTTTTCGTTGACTCTGTATCATCCAGACCTTTAAAGCTCTGTTACTAAAGAGGCATTTGTGATCTATCAGGGGTTTCTTTTGGTTGTTGAAAATAGGCGTGGGTGGATCTTGAGCTTTTTTTCTGCTTGAAATGGTGATTTTTTTGTTGTTGTTTAGAAAGTGTTCATATCAGAACTATTGTAGTATTCCATTTTTTATTTGGCAGTGATGACATAAAATAAAATATTATACCCTCAAGTGCTATAAGGCAGATGGGAGAGTTATTCCAAGTAGATCCCTGACGTCCAGGTAAAAGTAGGTTTGATCTGAGGGTTCATATACTGAAATGATGCTGTTCTCTTCCCCATGGTGTAAGTGGCACACTTGGTTCTGTGGTCTGTGCTTGGCCCTTGTATCTCAAACCATCACTACCCAGTTAACCTCTATTCAAGCAGTTGTTTGCTGGCAGATGGGAGGCTTTCAGTGGATGCAGCTCGAACCAATGAAGTTCTCAAATTCACACTCGACAGTTTATTTTTTATTTTTTATCTACATCTCAATTACATAGTAAGATGTTCTTTTTAAAAACTTGTTTGTTATTAAGATATAAATCTACTTATTTTAGTCATGTAGTGCATGCCAGCGTAATGCAATACAAGAAGATTACAAGCTGATGGTTAGATGTTAATAACAGTAACACAAAACATTAAGGCAAGTGACATTTACATAAGTATCTTGATCTTAATACATGTAATTTACATATGAAAATTTAATCACCATAGAGATAAACAGCTGCAATGTTTAATTAAACTCTCCACACAAAATCAGCCTGCAAGAAGTAGTTTGTCACTGCTAATTTATCACAATTCTCATAAGTATTCTTTAAAATAAAAATGCAAAATAAATGACTCTTATTGATAATTTAACTTCTGGTTACTTTATCGTATTCTCAACAGGCTTTGATGATACAATTACAATATGAAGATTCTAGGCTCATTTTCTCACAATTTAGAAGACAAAAACATAAATATATGGAGAACAAATGTATTTGTTTACAGACTTAAGGGTCAGCAGTATGGCAGCACTAGAGTACAATTTAGGCAAATTTAATGCCGTGATAAGTTATGTGTAATGAAGGGATGCGAGTCCCTCTCTGTGGGGCTGTTTAAGGAGAGGGAACAATTATAAGTGAAAATTAATGCCGGCATTATCGCGGAGTTGGAACAGGCTCCTCACTCACAATATCACTGACTAAACCACACGTTTTAGAAAGCAGAGATGTGCTGACATTCAGAAGTTATTGAAGCCCAGACTTCGCTTCTAGTGATGTATTTTAAAGCAAAACAAAGCGCTCGGTATCTTGAAAGAAACAATTTACATATCTTTCCGGGGATTCTTCAAGAAAATTAAAATTAGAAGGTTGGCACTAAGATAGCAATACCAGCAAGGGAAAAAAGGAGCTTTTTTGTAACTTCAGGGTAGGTAGGAACAGAGAACAGATATTTAACCTTTAGTACCTGAAAGTACATATTTTTTAGGTGTGAAATTATGTTAGATTCCAAGTAGAATAAACTGTGTAACAAGGCTGTGGGCCATGATGAGGCTATCAGATGTGCCTTTTGCATATGCAAAGAATTGCCTGTTTATATATAGATTTACTGAATTTCCTATACTATGGTAACCCCAGGAGACTGGGAAACCCGAGTTTGTATATGACGAATTAACTCATGCTATAACTCTCATGGACCCACTCAAATGAAAATATTTTTGCCTTGAGTTTGGATTTTGTTCTCTTTATTGCCCTTTTCATGTAGGTTTTGTGTAAAGATGATGTGATCATTTAAAGTGATTTAGGTGGTATGACTAAAGATGATACCCTGATCACAGAGATAAAATGAAGTTATTTGGTCCTGGGTTCAAAAATCCTTATTCTCAATGATATACTAATTTAATTAAAGTAAAAACTGGGTTAAGTTCAGCTTTATATTCAGACTTTATAGGAGAACTAGATGTGAGTAAAAAAAAAATCCCTAAGAAGTAGAAATTAGGTCTCACTATAATAATAAATAATTGACATGCTGCGGAAAAAAAATAAAAATACATCAGAATTCAATTTTAAAGCAGTGCAATTTTTTCTTGGTTTTATTTTGAATTCCAATTTTGCAGTTTAGGTGGAGAGAGGCATCCCTGGGAGAGAGGAAGAAGTTTCCCAATAAATGATGTTCCACTTCACAAGAACTGTTGAAGGAATAACCTCTAGAGCAACTTAAATAGGAAATATTCTCATTACCAGGCAAATAGTATTTCATCTTTGATTTTGGTGTGGTTATAATGTGTTGGCAGGCAGCTGATCATAAGTGGCAATTTCCTGGATATGCTGCTATTAATTGCTTTGTGTTATCATACATATGGTCATGATTTGAACTCGAACGTAGTGTATTAGGCACAGTTCCCTAGCAATTAAAATATTTGTATTCAACAAAACAGAAGAAGTGAAATGAATATTGCAAGAAGTAACTAATTCTGTAATTCCAACATTTTAAATTATAGATTAGGATCGATCGCTGAGATTCATGAGATCTGTGGGTGCAGAGTCTATCAGTGCCAAGAAGAGAAGAGGTGCTGATCAAAAATGGAGTTTTGGGAATATATGTGATAGCAGCCAGGAAAAAAAAGTGCAAATCTTTAAAAAAATAACATTTTGGGGTGTTGTGACCACCTGTTATCCCTTCTGATCTTTGAAATTCTGGTATGTATCCCACAACCCCTGGGCAGCAATGGTCTTCAGACCCCATGCTAGTGTGTGTCTGCGCTGTCCTTATGGTACCATGGTGCAGTGTTAAAGAGGCATCGATATCCCACTTAAGGGAAGGCTTTATGTTGGCTCTAGATGAATTAACTGCTGCGTTCATTAGATTTACAAAATCTTTTGGGGTAAAAGCATGAAGTAAATACAAAATTAATAAAATCCAAACCCATATGAAGAACGTAGTGTCCCTTGTGTGTCCTCTGGGAAACCAGTGATGTTAGTAAAGCAGTGGCCTAGGAGTCTGTAAGATGATTTTGCTGATGTCTCTTAGGTGACCAAGTACAGCTGGACAAAGTCTGAAGCAGGTGGACTGTCAAGGGCTGACTCCTTTAACTGCCATCTCCATCGTGCTGAAAACAAATCATTGCTCTAACAGTAGGAACATACATTTCCACACTAATTAAAAACAATGCAACACTTTATTTATTTGCAAAATGCACGTAACCTCCTGGTAGAAGTGTACACTTTCTCCTGTGAGAAGTGATCGGTCCCTCGGGAGATCTTTTCTCCCTATCCCTTGATGATGTCAGTGAGTCCCTGATTAGCTGCTGACATATGAAATTATGGGCGATCAGCAAGGTTAATGAAAGGCTTCTCTATGTAGCCATGCCCATCCGCTGTCTCCCTCTATCCTCCTCAGCTTTGGGTTGTATAGTGACCTCAGTGACAAAGTCAAGAGAGAAAATACACACTATGATATCAGTACAGCCTAATCAGTGGTTCTCTGTTAATATCTAATTATTTAATAAAGGGACGATGAATTATTTGTGGCCCAGAGTATTTACAAACCGGGGCTGCTCTCGGTGGAAGTGCTGTTCAACTGTCTCCGCAGTATTGTCGTTGATTAGCTCTGTCATGTTGAATATATTTTTGCAGGTGTGACTTGCATAGAAAATTCCTGTTTTCAGCCCAGCGATGAAGTCAGGGTTTGTCATTGTCAGGAAGAAAACGGGGTTGTGCTGGAATCACTCGGAGGGCAGATCGACCTGTGCAAGTGGGTTTGTTTGTGCCTTAAGTGACAGTGGCTGGAAGTCAACTACGAGAGCTGTGATGGTCCTGTTTAATTACTTGAACTCCTCTGTGCTCTTCCTAAATACAATGTAAGAGAATGATAGCTGACAATCATAGAATCACAGAATGGTTTGGGTTGGAAGGGACCTCAAAGCTCTTCCAGTGCAACCTGGCACGGGCAGGGACACCTCCCACCACACCAGGGTGCTCCAAGCCCCATCCAACCTGGCCTTCAACACTGCCAGGGAGGGGCAGCCACAGCTTCTCTGGGCACCCTGGGCCAGGCTCTCACCACCCTCACACCAAACAATTTCTCCCTCCCATCCCATCTCCATCTCCCCTCTGGCAGTTGGAACCCGTTCCCCCTCGTCCCATCACTCCCTGCCCTTGGCACTAGTCCCTCTCCAGCTTTCCTGGAGCCCCTTCAGGCACTGGAAGGTGCTCTAAATTCTCCCTGGAGCCGTCTCTTCTCCAGGCTGAACTACTGCTTTCACACTTCCCCATATACACCTTTGTGTCAGGAGATGGGACTTCCAAGCAGCAGCCTTTCCGTTGTCCTCCTCACCATCCCCAGGGGTGTTCAAAAAACGGGTTGATGAGGCACTTGAGGCCATGGTCTAATGGTCCAATGGTTAGGAATATGATGGGATAAAGGTTGGACTTGATGACCCTGGAGGTCCCTTCCAACCGTAATGATTCTATGATTCTATTCTAAGAGGATGCTCTTGGGTCAGGCCGTCCTTGGGGCAATCTGCTCCCTTCTCCTTTGGCCTGGGCTTGTAACCGCGGTCGCTGCTGTGCAGCCTGGGTAGCCGAGGGTATTTGCACCTATTCATTTGAATCATCCTCCTGTAAATACTCAGTTTAGAAGAGATTTTCTGAGTTGGAATGACCTTAACATATGTCATGCTTCCTGCAGAGTGGGTGAAGGTTATTTCCATATTAATTAATGTAGCAAAGTTTTTCCTTCCCAGCTGCACACGATTCCCCTCTGTTCCTTCCTCTTTGGGTTTTCCTTTTTATCACACTCCTTCCCTTTTGAGCTTATTCATCTCACTGTGGAAAAAAATGAATGGTTGAGAATTTGTTTTACTGAAAGGATTGTTCTTAATATACATTTATTTCAAAATATGTACACGTTCCTCTCCCCCACCCCAGCTGGGGACGCGGAGTGTGACTGTGTGGGCTTTTTGTTCCTTGAATTTCCCATAAGGGGAGAACATTTGAGCTCAGTCTAACGAGGTGTGTGCTGAAATTTAAGCATTTCTGTGGCCTCATCAAATTTAATGTGGCCTCTGTTTTGAAATGAGGAGCATGCAGATAAATTGACAGTGTTGTGCAGAGTCCAGAGGGACAAAACAGATCTCTGGGGGAATGAATGGTCCAAGGTGATGGCTCTGGAAAGGTGAAAACGCAACGGGAGGAGACTAACACAAACAGAGGAAGAGATGACATTCCAAAACCTGTTGGAGAGATGTTTTCTCCAGACCTTTCCAAGGGAGGAAGAAGGGAAGGGACCTGCTGGGAAGTGGTGAAGCATCCACGTCACAGTGAAAACGCTGGGATTTTAGAGGAGCCTGAGGGAGAGAGTGGAAGTACATGGGAGCTGCTGCTTAAATCCCATAGGGCCTTTGGGAATCCAGGCTTGTACCTCACTTTGAGATGAGGCCAGGTTACACAGTTAAGGTTTAGTTGTGAACGTTTGTAAAGGTCTCGGGCTTCAGAAGAAACCCCCATGGGTAAGGAGGGAGGAGGAGGAGAAGGCTGGCAGAAAGTCTACTTCCAGTTTTGGGAGATAAAATCAGACAGGTTTTAGTGTCTCAGGAGAGAAACATCTGCTGGCTGGCTGCTTTGGTACTTGCATATGTCTCTGGACCATGTTGACTCCAGGGTGCTCCCTGGGAAGTGAGTCCTGAGACAAGGCTTTGGAGCTGAGGATCCCTTGTAGCCCTCCTGCAGAGGGTGAGACAAGGGCTCCCACAGCAACACGCGGGAGTGGCCCAACCAAGGAAAATATTTTATGGGTATGGATGGGAGAATAATTCACCTGGGCTGAATAAAAGCTTTATGATGCAATTCTGAGTGTTAAATGTGTGGGTGATGAAGGGTGCTAATGTTGGTGTCACAACTTTCCATTTTTGGGTGGGACTCAGAGTAAGTTTTAGGTATTTGCTGGAACTAAAGCAGTTACACGAATGGGAATGCTTCTGTTTATCTTTGCTTTTGATTTTGCCTGCATTTGTTTTAAAACTGCTTCAAAAGCATTTGGCTGTTTCTGTATGTGTAATTAAAATGGGCCAGATCCATGGTCCTGCTTAACTCCTGATAAAGGCAGTTGTTTTGGCTCAGAGAGAAGAAGACAAACAGTCGCTCTCTTACTTCTAAATCCATTGCAAAGGCACACTTTGGCTTAGCCAAATTGCCAGGGACATGCACGTGCAACCTGGCCTAATCTTTTTGTAGGAAAGATAATTTATAATATAGAGTGGAGAAAACACTTCCTGCAGTTTATCTACTGGCAGGACCTCACACCACGGAGCAGTCCTACAGAGATGCCACAGGGCAAGCAGGACCATGGGATGTTGAAAGCTATTTGGCTGCATGCTTTTTGGCTCATGGTTTGCTTCCGTGGCACCTTAGGACATGTGTGAGCTCAGTTTGCAAGTTAAGGATAAGTTCAGCTCTATATAAATATGTGCTCTAATCAAATAAAGCCTGCAGAGCTTGCCTCCCAAATCCCCAAACCAGCTCTCAGCCCTTCCTACTTCTCCTGGCTTCTCTTGGGTGGGATGGAGGTGCTGGGGCAGGGTCTTTTCAAGGTTGCCATCCATACAATAAGTTTTTCCATGTCCTGTTTCAGTCACCCTTATGGCCCTCAAATAACAGTCACAAATAACAAGTCCACGTTTCAAATGACTTGTTGGTTTTATACCCTTCAGTGCTTGACTGGAGCAATGTGAGACGGCCCTTTCTTCATACTGTGGTTTTACACAGTCTCCTGAATTAAGCACATGAGGTGATTTAGGCTTGAAGCTTCTAGGAGAGAGATAATTGTTCTTTTATTATTATAATAGATCAAAATAAAATCAGCTTGCACTTCTGAAATGGAGAGTTTTTTAGCAGAACCGTACAGTAATTCTTTTACAGTGTTATCAAATGGCATAATAAAAAAGCAAAAAGCATCTCATTTTCTAGGCTGTTTATTTTACACATCCTCTTTGAATTGATAAATATTTATATTAAAATCTGGGATTCTGTTTGGAGCATCAGCCGCAGGAATGATCCAGTAAGTATCGCTTGATCTTAAAAGAGCTGATTTTTGTGTGTGCAAAAGTGTACAAATTATTTCATGCCTGTATTTACACAGTTAAATTACAAAACAAATATTAATGCACACTAGTGGCAGTTAAGCATCTGAAGTGCCATTTCTGTATGCAAATACCAGAATAATGATGTTAGAAGAGTTACTAGCATTTACTGAGTACCTGTGCTATCTGGCATACAACTGTAATAATTGCACATAAGCCTAAGTAATTCCCTGCACACTTTAATAAAAAAATACTCCTTTGCTCTGCTGTATTCTTCTAAGAAAAACTTATAAAACTTGGTATTATCAGAAATCTTTCAGATTATTCTGAGAGCCTGTGTTGCTGTTCTTTGTCCATAGATTTCACATTCCTTAATAACTGATTGAAACCAGAGCCAGGATACCAGGTTTGGGATTCTCCAGCATGTGCAGTATAGAATTACAGACACACAAAGTTTGTGGTGCAGGTCTGGGAGTGCTGAGCATCACCTGGGCAGTGCCATGCCCTGAGAAATTCCCCCTCGAGCATCTACCCAGCTCTGCCAGGTGTGTGGTGAAACACAAAATCTTCAGCCCAGGTATGTGAAGCAGTTAAGAAAACACCCCAAAACTTCTCCCTTCATCTAGATACCATTTAATAGCACTTTTTGCACCCTGTTCAGGTGTTTGAAGAGCAGCACAGATCAGCCCCTCTCCTGTTTCAGTGCCTGTGTGATGTTCCCAGAATGGTGGTTGGCTTAAAAAAAAAATAATAAAAAAAAATGTACACAGATTTTGTGCCCCAATTAGCACTGCTAATTGGGGCACACAAGTAAATTGCACTCTACCCTGTGGAGATTGTCAGCCAGTCAACCAGATCACTGAGTCACCAAGAGCATGGCTCTAGCCCTGAGTTACTATTTAATCAGGTGGAAAAGCCGAGGTCCCTCCAGGAAGGGGACAGTCCTGCTGTTGGGTATCAAGGAGAGAAGTGCTTGGGTTTTTCTTCTTAATTTTAAAAGAATTTTTCCTTTCTGTTTTTAAAGGCCAGCGTTTAGGATAAACCCCTGAGTGGCTGGGAAGGAGACTGGTAATGCAGCATCGTGTGCTAGGGAGAGCTGGGATTTACTGCTGCAGTTACCTCCTTTACAGAGATACTTTGGTTAAAGGAATGTGGGCATCATGACTGGGATGTTGCCTTCAAATATTATCAGGCAGAGACAAAAGTTTGAGAAGAAATCTCCAGTGTCTTGGCAAGTGCATAAAATTTCAGCTGTGGATCTGACTGCTTTAGGAACTGAGTGATCAGAGTTCCCTGGGTGGGGAAAGCCACAAGTGGCTGCAGGGTGCTTAAAAATGTGCTCTTTGTAGGGAGGGAGATGCCCAGTGAATTTTACTGACGTGGATCAATGCTAAAAATCATTTGGGAGCACTGAAGAAGCTCTGTATTCATATAGGGACACCTGTGCAGTTGTGTCTAGGGTGCACAGGGCAATATGCAGCAGTTGTGGATGTAGATCACTGACCGTGTCACTTGCATGGAAATTAATGTGTTATTTCTTTCCAGGTGGGTGAGCAAAGGCTTGGTGAGCCCGTAACTTGGCCAGGGCTGAGGAATAAACATGGTGATGCAGAATGAAAAATCACAGGTTAGTTCATTGGGCGATACATTTATGTGTTTGAGAGGAAGACACCTCACCAACACGCTCAAGGCAACACCACTCAGCATTATTTTGGAAGCTTGTCTGAATTCCACTC